>CM041779.1:148682870-148838692 GCA_023374045.1 Limonium bicolor | reverse complement strand
GAACTTCGGGCTGTTGCCCCTGCTGAATTGCAGCTACAAGTTGTGGGACCATTTGGGCTACGGCGGCCGCTACAGCTTCGGCCATAACCTGAGCCGTAGTATTCTCGCCCTGGTCATCCGTATCTCCAGTACCGCTTCCGCGGCCTCTACCTCTGGTCTACCTGACATCTGAATTCACGAACATTATTAGCATTATGCTTACACACTTATCGGTTCCAACGGTTGTAACGTTTTCCCGACAACAAGGTATCTCCACACTTAGTTAGTGGTTAACCTTTCCATAACTGCTCACTTAGGTAACTGTAGTTAGGTTTCCTAACTCGGTATATCCTAAGCTCGGTATTCTAGTCATCAGAGCGATACTTCGCTCTGATACCACTTTTTGTAACACCCCTACATCGAACTTCACAACTAAATGGAATCGCAGCGGAAATAGATAACTAAACAATAACTAACGCTTCGGTGCTACAACGCCGTCAACCACCCACGTGGTTGACAAGGCAGAATAAATACAAGTGTACCGGTCTGATGATCAGACTCCCGAGCATAGAACCAAAACCATAATTACATCATATACAATACCGAGTATTTAAATACATTCCTTCACTGTAAACTGTCAATATACCGCCATAGTAGTTTCAACGGAATCAGAATATAATGCCACGGGAGCACAGGCGCATCCCGGGCTCAACATCCAAAATAAACCAAAGTACAACTGCAGCCTAGATCCTACAGCCACTCTGCTTCCTCGATCCTCATCCTGCAGTAAAAATATGGAGCCCCCGAGGGGGTCAGCAACCCTTGGCTGGTATGGTTAACGCGCAGCCCATCGGCTACCGGGATACGCGTAACTAATTGTCATGATAACATGGCATTCATTTTAAACATAACATAACATAATATGTGGCATAGCATCAATATTGCATAGCTCAACATCACATACACAGTGGATACTCTTTCCACAATAACAAACCAAGAAGGTTAAACAACATAAGAGCCTAGAGAATGGTTCACCCTCATGTTAAGCTCGTTACACACACTCATTACCGTTCTGTTATTCGAACGAGTAACTTAAGTCACAGATGGTTCGGATATAGTGACCCGAACACACCACACAAACACATGTTCCCACTAAACCGATCATAAGTCAGAATAGGTAAGCTTTGGAGGAAGCTAGCGGGAGATCGAACGCCAAATTAAGGAGAACAATCTTAACAACATAAGAGTCGAATCTGATTCAGATATCTACTCTTAACTTACATGCATGACCGGACAACCGGATTCCTCACTTCCCAGTTAGCACTTGTTAGAAGTTCACGGTGGAACTTAACAAACAATACACAACAGGTGGTAAGTTATGTTAGCACACACAAGGGAAATGAGTCACATCATAACATCACAATAATATGAACAACGGTAAACTCATTACATGTTTAAGTCTTATAACGTCATAAACACACAGAAAAACAAACAACACACAAGCCGGTGTAAACCGGTAGGCAACAGACTGCAAGAAAACCATACCTTGGTCCTTGCTTCGATTTGTTTCCACCGTAGGTCACTCCTATACATGATTAATAACGTCGGTTAATTAATTTATTTAACCTCAAATTTACTAAATGTTTAACATAATTATATGACATGTTTTAATGTCTTAACTTATACTTGATTACCTACATTATACCCTAGGGGGTTAACTACATTTGCCACATTCTTTACTGTTTTTTTTATAAATTTTGGTCTGTCCGACCCACCGTCCGACCCACAACTGGGTCGGACCCTTCCAGTGATTTTCGGGTTTGAAAAACTTAACCTGTCCGACCCATGTCCGACCCAACCATCTGGGTCGGACCATTCCAGAGATTTTATCGACCTTTGAACATACACGTCCGACCCATGTCCGACTCACTCGACTGGGTCGGACCATTACAGAACATTTACCGCCTTACAAAACACCCACGTCCGACCCACGTCCGACTCACTCGACTGGGTCGGACCATTCCAGAACATTTCCGTCCTTCAAAACATGACCGTCCGACCCATGTCCGACCCAAGTCCTCTGGGTCGGACCGTTCCAGAACCATTTACTGACGTCTAACAGAGGCTGTCCGACCCAAACTTGGGTCGGACCCCTGGGTCGGACGCCATCAAAACTTGCCCAAACTTTGTCAAATCTTCACCAAACTTCTCCTAAAGCCTCTTAATGTTTCCTAACATCATTTGGTACCCTCAAACCCTCATGCAACATCCATAAATTTCATTATCTATCTCCTTAACACTTATTCATCCCATACCGAAATTCCTAACACTTATGATATTTTCTCCTTGGTTCTCTAAGTGGTGTTTCATACCTATGACCACCACTATACCAATAATGTTTCCTCATCACTACTACATCATCTCCCAAACATCTTTTCTTCCTAAACAATTTCTTAAACATCTTCTCAAGTTTATAGCTTCTCATGTAACAATCCACTTCATCCCTTTTTCACCAACAATACACAAGTCCTAAATACAATCTCATCAAGAATCTTGAAATGTCCCAAAGCATTCTTTTGCATTCTAAATCCTCTAGAACATCACCTAAGCCCTTTTTACATCTTTAAACACCTTAATGCATGTTTCTTTCACTAGGAAAGCACTTAACCATTCTAAATTTCTTAACTTATCAACTCATTTTAACCCTTAGACTTCTTGTTTGTTACCTAAATTTTGACATAGGTTCTCCTAGAACATTACTAGACCAAAACACATTGTTTTCACCATCAAACAACCAAGAACACTAAAAAAAATCCATCAAACACATTCTTATACACAAACTTCACACATATAGCACTACATCACAATATAGTGCATAATTTAAATTGCATGGCACTTAGGCCCTTAAATGCATAAATCATAAACACTGAATTTCCCACATTATATTTGCCTTTGACCTGCAAATACACTCAACAATACATATGCCTCTTACTAAGCCCTTGAGAGCATTCTTCTAAGTCATTTTCCATTGGCTCCTTAAATCATTTCAATAAGCAATATAAGCTCATTTCTCCTAAGACATTAAACCACATTAGGTTAGCACATTTACCTTTTTCCCTCACAACTTCTTTCTTGTTTCCTTGTTTAAAATCGGCTAGGTATTTGATTCCTTGTCAACTACTAAACAATATACAAGCAATGTAATGAGTATACAAGCTCCAAGCTTAAACTCATTGTAAACCCTAGGTTTTTCATTGTTTCAAAAACATAAAGATAGTTGTTTTACCTTAGAACTTGAAGAGAGTTTGAATATCTATCAAGAGAGGACTCCACCTAGTCCTTGAAAGGTTGGAATGAAGCTAGAACAAAGCAATATAATGAGCACCATTAATGGTGATTCTCGGTCAAGACAAAAACATGGAAGAAACATCATTTTTCTTTGAGATTCCTTACCTAGAAGCAAAGGAGATCAATAATATGTAGAAATATAAGCTCAAGCTCCTTCAATGGTGGAACTCCATGGCACCGAAATGGTGGTCTTGAAGTTTTGAGAAGATAGGAATGAAGAGCTTGATGAGAGGAAGAGAATGGTGGTGTTTGTTTTTGATTTGGTTAAGTGAGCTAGGAGATAATGACAATGGAAGTTGGTGTTGATGGTGGTGCTGTAGCAAAACCGTGAGAGAGCAAGAAGATGAAGTTGGAGACGGTGGGAAATGAAGAGAATGAGAGAATGAAGATAAGTAAGTAGTTTTGATATTTAAAGTAGAAAGTAAATAGTGATTTGCTTTATCAATTTACTTACTTGATAACTAACAAGGGGGAGATGACTCACCCTTATAAAAACCGGCCCCCATATTATAACAAGGGGTATTTTAGTCTTTGTTGACTCATTTAATTACTTATACAAACATATGTTACAAACTAGCTTATTAAAGTCACTATTCATAAAAACAAGGCACATAGAAGTGAAATTTTTGATTTCCCATTGATATAGACTTCCAAATGTGATACTATATAGTACACATGTTAATTAAAGAGTAATGATGGACATTTAGCCATTCAAAACTCATTTACAAGACAATTTTTCAAAAAATGTGCTTTAAGACTCCTTAAAGCACATTTTGTGTTTTAACTTGTTTTCAAGCTTGGTTTTCTTTGGTAATTGGTTTAATATGTTCATTAGTATACAAACAAAGTCTTGTTAACCTCATTAGGTCTTTCCCAAGCTTATCCCAAGCTTAGAGCACATTTTGGCCTTTATTGACCTTAAATCACATTTTGTGTTTTCTATCGTTTAAATTGTTTACTAATGTTTCTAAGACTCTTTTTAGTCTTAATATACCACACTTAGGTGTTTAAACAACATACTAAGGTTTGGGGTATTTCAAACTTCTTCTCCCTTTGCTCTTCTCTTCATCTCCCTCTTCTCTCTTTTGATTAATTAATGAGATGATTCTACTCGGGAGTTCTGTTTGTATGTTGATCGTCCTTCAGGTTTGTGTGTCATGATTCGTTAGCTTCATTTGGGTTTGCCTCCTTCTCCGTTCTCTCTTTTCATTTTAGATTCTGGGATTATTCACTTCGTCTGTTCGTCGATTTGAGTGGAGATTTGAGGAGTCTTATGTGTGGAGTTCGTGGAGGTGTGCTTTGCTTCGGATGTAAGGTAGGTGGTAGATGAATTTGGTTGCGTATGTTCACCCACAAGAGTTTTTGGTTTTCGTTTTGCTTCCGTATATGTTTATATGATTCTTTAATTTGTGGCAATTATGTCTTATTTATGATTCGTGTTTTGATTCATTTAAACCCTATGGGAAGTGTTTTTGTTTTGCGTATTTTGGTATGAAGAATTATGCTTTAACAGTGGTGGATTGTGGGTTGATTTGCTTCTGATTCGACATGGATTTCTGTAAATTTTGTTGCAGCCTACCTTGCGGCCGGACTTGTGGTCCGGACAGGATTGGCTGGACATCTGTATGTTTCCTTTTTTAGCGTGTCCGGACTTCCGTCCGGATATGTAAGTCCAGGCGGGGTGCGAGGACGAGTCTCGGGTTTGCATTCGACTTGTGTCTGAACTTGCAAGCCCGAACACAAGTTCAAATATGCTTTGTTGATTTTCGAACTATGTCTGGACCTGTAGGGTTGGACAAAAGTCTGGACAGCTCTTAACTTTCAAATGGGACTTGTGTCCGGGCTTGTGACCCAGATGTAAGTACGGACGTGTGTAAAATTGGCGCTGACGTGTCCGGACACCCCTCTGTTTTTGCATAACTTCTTCGTTTGAGCTCAGTTTTGACTCCCGTTTACGGCGTTGTGTTCCTCTCAGTGTGTATTATCTATTTTGACAAGTTTTAGCATGTGTTAATGTGTAGGTATGTTTAGAAATCCTTCATTTTACTTTTGATCTCTGATTTGCTCTGAAAGTGTGTTTCAAATTCCAACTTTGGTTTGACTTTCCGTATTTTGCTAGTCTTGGCCTAAGACTTCTGTTTCAACTATTACTTTTGTTTTGTTATATATTAAGCCTCTGTGCTTAGGTGTTTGTGTTTTGCAACACTTTTTGTTCTAGTTTGTTAAGCTGTTGTTTTGGGACCTAGTTTTCATGCATTATGAGTTGTGGTTGACTGGGTCTGGTTAACCCTCAACATGCTATGTTGACGTCATTCTGTTTCTGTGGGACCGAGGTCTTCAGACCATTTCTGAGTTGTCGATGGATCTTTCGATCCTTGGGTCTTTACCCTTTTCTATATGTGTGTGTTGTGAGCTAGGGTCCCACCTCTGTTTGTAAATTGATTTGCTTTTGTCTACTCTATCTATTTTTGATTTCTTTTGGTCTGCTATGCGCTTTTTGTCTTCTGAAAGCTTATGATTTATTAAGCTTCTGCTTCTGTCTTCTTCCGCTAAGATCTTCAATTCTGATTTTGCTAAGCTTTCGTATAAGTATGTATATATGTTCAGCAGCTGTTTTGAGCATGCTCAACTGATGAAGTTTATCATCTGCTGAGTTGTGGTTTGCTCACTCCTATCTTTCATTTGAATTGCGGGTTTTAGCTTATGGTTGAAGATTCTGCTTTTAGCTTTTAGTTTTGGTATTTGATTTGTTAGCTTTAGGGGCCATTTGTATCTAGCTTTCGCTTGTGATTTGTAAGACAAGTTATAACATTATTATTAGTATATGAGTTGCAGTTCTGTTTTGAGATTCGTTAGTCTGTAGCCTTGCGTGTCATAGGTAGTAAGCGCACGGCGTGTGACGGTCTCAGAACCAGGGTGGTTTTGGGGTCGTTACACTGAGTAGTGTATCATCATGAAATAAGGCCGTTATACACACGTGGGCTTCCTCTATAGCTTCCATATTCGAATCAGAGATATCCTTATCCCAAGCCGTAGCAATTGTATATGGTAATGTCCTTACATTTTCCTGAAAATTGTCCTTTGAGGAAGAGAACAATTCTTCACCTTGTGTCCAGGTTTATTATAGCAGAAACAAATTATGGGTCCTCTCTTCGACTGGTATCTACAATACCTTTGACCTAGCCCTTTTTTACCATTGAAGATTTTCTTAATCTCATTACCTATCATGGTGATCTCTTCATCCTCATCTAGATCCTCCTCATCTTTTTCACCCGAAGTCTTACGACCCTTGAGAGCTAAGTCTTTGACTGGTGCAGTAGTAGTAGAAATTTCTCCTTCATCTTTCCCTTATTTACCATGATTTCAGAGGTGAGTTCCTCTAGGGACATCCTAGAAAAATCTTTGGTAGTTTCCAGCAAAGGGGTATAATTGAGCCAATCATTGCTCAAGCACTCAAGACACTTCTCATTGATTTCAGCATTTGTGAGACTAGAGCCAACTAATTTGAAGTCACCAAGGATTTTCTCAAAATTTTCAATGGTATGAGTAATAGTCTCACCCTCATGCATCTTTAAATTGTCCAGTTGTCTCTTAAACTATTTTTCCTTGGCTTTTCAAATAGAATTTGTCCCAACATAGGTAGTTTTGGGAAAGTCCCAAACTTCTTTTGCAGTACGCAACCCTAGTACCTTTTGCTGATTAGAATTTGACAGTGAAGACATGATGACCCTCTGAGCCTGTCAATTTTTACTAACCAACTTTTTATCGTTATCTTTGGAAAGTTTCAAATAAAGATACTCCAAATACCGATATATTACTAAGAAAAACTAGGTACCCAAGGATATATATTGTTCACATTGATTTTAATCAAATGGGACATATTCAACCGACATAATATTAGTGGCAAGATATCATTTCCCTTTTCAATGTATCTCTATCTCTTGATATAGTAGTTAATTAATTTGGTCAAATATAACCTTTAATATAATTCATTATCTACTTTTGGTAAAGATCTAAAATACTCCCTCTTGTTCTCAATAGATGATTTTCTTTTAGTCTTTCACTACTGTCAAAAGATGAGATGTTCTGGTATTTTTCGTCATGTACTTTCCAAATTTACCCCTCGTTTTTTATCTCACAATTCTACTTTTCAATTTTTTTCAATTCCCAATACAAAAAATAAGGACAAAATAGTCTATCTTTTCCTCCTTAATTCTTGTGCCTAGAGCTAAAACATTATCTATTTAGAAAAAGGTGGTAGTAAATATATTTAAATTTATCTAAGCATTATTTTTGTAATGACATTTTAACAAATCACATTCCAATCTTTGTGTCTTACACATTTTAGAGATTACTCTATTGCCAACATTTCAACGTGTGTCTAGGACCATATCGTTTCATCCACTAATACCCATAACCACGAGGACACTATTTGTTATTATGTATTGACAACCTTTATACCGAATTCCATGTATTGCAAGTTGACTGTGAGTCATTCCGGTGTTAAATTTTATGAACAAAGATAATATTAAAATGTACACTTGATGAATCAAATCAAAGTCAAAATTTAATATCATGATGAGTGTCGTACTGAGAAATAAATTGTTAAACCGTAACTTGGATATTTTGTTGAATTCATAGATATCTACATATCCCCAAATTATCTCCCAATCGTCCTGCATGACTCCTTGTATTGTGTAGGGAATGTGAATTAATTATGCCTACAGATATGTGCATTAATTATGGATGCCATTATTTCAAGTTATCAGGCAACTTTTATTCTGAGGCGTCTAATCTTTGATAATATTGTTATCACACATGAATTGCCAATGTTTTACATTAAAAGTTGACATGGAGAAAGCATTTGAGAGGGTTGGGTTGTCTTTTCTTCTAAGTGTATTACGTGTTATGGGGTTTCATTGTAATTGGGTTAATTTGATTGAAAAATGTATCACTGTTGTCTATATGGTTGTGCTTGTTAATCGTAGTCCAGGGCGTGTTTTTACCCTCGTATGGGGCTTAGACAAGGTGATATGTTATCACCATATCTATTTTTGTGATGTACGTAAGCTTTTCTACTAGTTACGTGTGGCTAACTTATCTGGTATTGTAAAGGGCATCATG
The DNA here is from genome assembly GCA_023374045.1 of Limonium bicolor. Taxonomy (NCBI): domain Eukaryota; kingdom Viridiplantae; phylum Streptophyta; class Magnoliopsida; order Caryophyllales; family Plumbaginaceae; genus Limonium; species Limonium bicolor. Next base: position 148,830,241 of record CM041779.1, on the reverse strand, counting down.
CTAAGAGGATTAGGGAGGATATTCACAATCTGTTTTTGCAGATGACTGCCTGATTTTTGGTAGGCCACTACTCATAATGTAGTTGAGATCCATAATATGATTCAAGACTTTAGTGAGGCGTCCGGGTAGTGCGTTAACCTTGAAAAATCAGGAATTATGATCTCTCGGGGAGTGAACCAAATTTTACATGAAAACATTAGTGGTTGTTTTGGAGTTAGGGAGGTATTTGATATGGGTATGTATTAGGGCTTTCCAAGTTACTTATGTAGGAGTAGGACAACGGTGTTTTCTTATATATGTGACAGACTGAGGAAGCGCACGCGTCCAGGGTTGGAGGAGGGTGGTGTCCCAGACTGGCCATGGGGTTCTGGTTAAAAGTGTCTTGCAAGCCATACCAACATACATTATGTTTAGGTTGCCTAATATTTTGATTAAAGGAAATTAAGAGTATTATAGCGCGATTTTGGTGGAGTGGGACAACTAATAACAGGGGGATCCATTGAAAATCTTGGGAAGCAATGTGTAGAAGAAAAGAAGAAAGGGGTTTGGGTTTTAGACACTTACTGAGTTTTAATTTAGCCCTTCTAGCAAAACAATGTTGGAGGTTCCTTAAGGAACCAAATCTGTTGATTGCTAGGATCCTGCAGGCAAAATATTTTAGTCAGGGGGGTTCGTTGGAATAGTGGTTGGATTGTAGGCTAAGTCCTATCTAGTGTTCTCTTCATGGTGCTTTGCCATTGATCAAATATGGGGTGAGAAGAGTGATAGGGGATGGCTCTACAACTTTTTTGAAGGACATATGGGTCAGGAGTAAGGGTGGTGGTTGGTCATACATGTGAAATGTACCTGTTTCAATTAGGGATGGTTTCTCTACTCATTCATCTGGTTGCTAGGCAATGAAGGGATGATTTGGTTGGCCGGTGGTTGCATCATGCACGACTTGTTTTTGGCTATGCTGCTGGGGGATTTGGCAACTAATGATGTTTGGGAGTGGTGTCCTTCAAAAGTGGGTAAGTAAACTGTGAAATATGCTTACCATTTGGCAATGTCGCTGGCTAGGAGTCAGTCCTTTTCTTCATGAATCGTTGTGGTCTTGGTAAAGCAATGATTTGTTTGCGAAAATGCCAGCTTCTACCAAGAGTTGGTCTGTTTTTTCTAGAAGCTGGTATACAGGGGCGGACCCACATGGGGTTCAATGGGGGCCCGGACCCCATAGCTTTTTTATAAAGTAAATAATAAAAAAAACCTTGTATAAGTATAATAAAATGACATAACTATCAAGTAGTGATTGTGGTTTAGTGGTTAAGAACTAGTAATACTGATGGTCTAGAGTCAATTCCTCTTAGTTGCCACTTTGTTTTTTTTTCAAAAAATATTCCAACCCTTGACACAGTCCAGTCCAATTTTTTTTTTTTGAATTAGCAACAGTTCAGAAACTTCACTACACTTCAAACTTAGCTTCTTTTTGTTTGTTTGAGCATTTTGGTTTTTGATGTGGTATGTTGTGTAGGTTGGTTTAAGATTTGTGGATAGACTAATTATGTGAGTCGGTAGCATTATCTAAAAAAAATTACAAGTAGAAGTAGCTTTTATTTTTGAAAACCAGCTATGAAGAATCGTAAAAGTCAATTGTAAATATTTTAAATATTAGTATGAAAATCCGTATATAAATATATTAATATTTATATGTACATGTACTCTAAAATATTGGACCCCATAGGTTTAAAACTCTGGGTCCGCCCTGGTGGTATATGGTCTGCTGCCATGCAGGGCTGGACATGCAAGTAGGTTACGGGGTATAATTGATAATGGATGTGTATTGTGCGGTGAGGTTGATGATCTTGCACACACTTTTATTCATTGTCTCTTTGTGAAACCTTTAAGGGAAATGTTGAATTTGACTGCCTATTTACCATTTGCAGAGACTTGGCGTTTAGAGACAGGTTATTAGATTTCTTTTTGCTACAACCTTCTACTTCACTTCAATTGCTTGTTTTGTTTCTTTAGAAGGTTTGGTATGTGAAATGTTAGATGGTCCATGGCAATGTGAAGACAATGGAGATGGGGTGGGATCATGGACACGTCTTTTTGGATATTGCTCAAGCGTCAAAGGACCTGGATTCCATCGAGCAGCCTGAATAGGAAAAATGACAAGAAGTGGATGTTGTTGTTGCTTCTGTTTTTGTTGACGGCCGCAGTGTGGGGCAAGACGATGGTTATGTTCTTGGGATTTGTGTGTACGACGAGACGGGTGAAGTAGTTACTACTGGGATGCAAGCTAATAGTAGTTTTTTGCATTGGCTTTAAAATGCGCGCCTGGTGTGAATGCGTTGTGACGCGACCACCCATCGCATCCATGGAAGCAAGGCATTTTTTGTCAAGTGATAAGTCGGGAATTTATCTAAGTTTACTAGGCTAATTCATGCTTAATTATCTATGTTATGACTTTAAATTCCCTCCTTAATGCTTTATTTACACTTTATTGTTATATTTGTCTCCAATGATCGATTTGATATGTTTTCAAGGTAAAATGCTCAACAAAGTGCTTAAATGAAGATTTTAGAGGTTGAGGCAACAAGTGGAAGTCAACCCAGAGTCAAATGTTGAATTTCATCTATTACTGCCGTGTTTTATTGATGGTCCGGGTTTGTATCCTACTTTGTAAACCCGGACCATCCCGTCGAAGACCCCTCTGCCTAGTTTTAGACGTGGTCCGGGTTTACGTACTTGTTTGTAAACCCGGACCGTCTTCAAGCGAGAACCTTCTGCCGAGTTTTAGTGGTGGTCCGGGTTTGCATACTTGTTTGCAAACCCGGACCAATATAAGCGGAGGGCCGGAGATACTGCTACGGAAATAACGGATCTTTTATATCTTTAGAGATCTTTTATTCTATCTTTAGAGAGCGGCCGTCTATTTAAGGTTAAGGTTAGAGTTTTGAAAGTAAGTTTGATTTTACAAAACAGTCACGATACAACAGAGAGAGTTAGCTTATTTTGAGAGAATTCTGATCGGGAGTTTGGAGCAGAGCAGAGAAGGGAGTTCAACACAAAGACTTCACCACGAAGTCGTGAATAGGGATGGCAATGGGTCGGGTTTGGGTCGGGTGGACCATCACCCGCACCCGTCACCCGACTTCACCCGCTCCACCCATACCCGACCCGTCACCCATTATGTATCACCCATCACCCGTTTCACCCGTCACCCGCGGGTGAAGCGGGTGAACCCACTTACCCGTTTGTTTTTATTTTTCCTTGTTCGCCAGTTAGGTTTGCAAATTATTGTGAGTGAAGAGGAAATAGAGGCATAGAGCATGTATGTTCTATGTTCGCCAGTTAGGGTTGTGAAATTTACTTCAGAAAAAAGAATGAAATATTGCACAAGGCATGTACGTTCCATGTTCGCCAATTATGGTTGCAAAATTACCATGAGTGAAGAGAGAAAATAGAGGCGCATAGCATGTATGTTCAATGTTCGCCGGTTAGGATTGTGAAATTACTTTCAGTGAAGAGAATGAAAAACTTCACAAAGCATGTAAGTTATTTGTTTTTCAGTTAGGGTTTCAAAATTACCGAGAGTAAAGAAATAAAATAGAGGCACAAAGCATCTATGTTCCATGTTTTGCAGTTAGGGTTACAATTATCCTAGTGAAAAGAATTACTACGCAGAGCAAGTATGTTAGGGCTGTAAATTACCGAGAGTGGTAAGAATAAAGAATGACGTAGTCACCCAGAGCATGAATGTTCCTTGTTCACTAGTTAGGGTTACAAAAATCGTAAATGAAGGAGAATGAATAATAAGTAACAATTTAAAATATATAATATATATATATATATATATAATATATATATATATATTAATCTATGCGGGTGAGCGGGTCGGGTGATGGGTCAAAAATGTTCACCCGTCACCCGACCCGCACCCGCACCCATTCCACCCGTCACCCGTTTTTCACCCGTTTTATGCGGGGTTTTCACCCGGTTTAGCGGGTCGGGTGAAATGGGTACCCGCGGACCCATTGCCATCCCTAGTCGTGAAGTCTCATAACAGAGTTTCTTCTTGTCCTATATTACTACTCACTACAGTTTTGCTTCCTGTAAACATGTCAATGGCTGAGTAGTTCCTTTAGATTCCGGTTTACTATGTATCCCTAAATTGACTATTCCTGTTCCTTTGTGATTTACTGCAATTCTATTGAGTAAAGTTATTTTTCTTGCTTAATTTCTTTTATCGTTTATAATCTGGCCAATTATAAGGATTATTATTTTGTTAGCTTATAAGTGACGACTGCGGCTTTCAATTGAATACAGGAAAATAACCGGTTAGTTTAGAGACGGTAATTCCTCTAAATTGCTAATTGACCGATAATCTAGATTGTTCTTAAGGCGGTTAGTAAACAGTGGGTTCGTAACGAGAGTTAGAATTCGGTCTTTGCTAACTAGAATTTGCTAAGCGGGAGACCGGAGGTAAATTATTCTTGTTCTAGGGTTTTATTTAGAATTGTCTTGGAAATCACTTAGGGATAGGAATTACAGATTTAGGGAGAAGTAGTAAACCAGGATTTCCTTCCCAAATCAGTTCTGAAACAATTATTTTGTTGCTTTTTACTGTTTTACATTCTATTTACAGCTTTTATTTATCAATAAAAACCCCCAAATTTCCTGTTTTAATTTGTTATTTAGTCTTTTTATTCCTTCCCGTTTAGTAAAGATTTAAACTAGACATCGCCTCCTCTGGTTCGATACTTAGGGAATACTCTCTATTAAAACTTGCTAGAATTGACCGGCACACTTGCCGTTAGGTTTTAGTTTTTGGCGCCGTTGCCGGGGAGGCACGGTTATTTAGTTTAATCTTTATTCCTGTTTTTGTTTAGTTTAGTTCTGATTTGCAAAATTTGTTTCAATTACTTACTGCGTACTCGTTCTATTTTATTTCCGTCATCGTACTTAGTTACACTAGGTTTTATTTTTATCTAATCTGTTTATGTTGTTTCAGTTAGATTAGTATTTAGGTTTTATTTTATTTCGTTTAATTACTAGCGATTAGGTTAGAATAGTTTTATCGTTTTACTGTTACGTTTTGTTGTAGATTTGACTTCTCTGTTTTTTTATTTTTTTGCCTATTCTGTTTCGCGTTACGTGGTTCAATTAGATTAGACTATTTTACGTTTAATTTTGTTTTATCGTTTTGTCTTGTTGGTTTTAGTTAATCTATTTTTAATTTGTTTTTATCTCTAGTTTGAATTTGTTCTAGATTTTCTTTTATATTTCAGATTTTATTCCAGATTTTATTTCTGAATATTCTGTGTTTAGTCATTAGGATTTTTATTTGCATATTGTGTGAGTTAATTTCTTTTTATTTCTTTCTGGTTTTTTGTTATTTTAATTCAATTGCTACTATTCTCTATTTTTACGCTATTACAGCTTCAGTTTACTAACTCTCGGTTTATGGTTAAAACCCGCTCTACAGGAGAACCGGAGTTCAAACTCAATCTCGAGATCGAAAGATTTGCAAGACAGCTTCGTAAGGATTTGAATCTGGATCCACCGGTTGAAGAGAAGGTCCCTGAACCACCTGGTGTCAAGGAGGTACCGGACGTCCAACTAGAAGCTAACATGGCAAACAACCAGAGGCAGATGAGGGACTACACCCGTCCAAGTGTTGAAGGTCTGGTTTCGCCGATAGTGATTCCTGCATTGCCAGCAGGGGTGCAGTGGCAGTTCAAGACCCACTACGTGACTATGGTGATGAACGCACCTCAGTTCAGCGGGACGGTTACTGAAGACCCAAATATCCACCTCACTACATTCCTGAGATTGGTAGGAGCATGTTCGACACCAGCTTCGCAGGAGGTTGCTCGGCTTACGTTGTTCCCATTCTCCCTGAGGGATAGAGCAGCTGAATGGTTGAACTCACTGGAGCCTGACAACATTACCACTTGGGAAGAATTGGCTAATGCGTTCTTGGCGAAATATTTTCCACCTTCTCGGATGCTGACCATGAGAGGTGAAATTACCAACTTCAAACAGTTCGCTGGTGAGACTTTATCTGAAGCATGGGAGCGTTTCAAAGGGATAGTAAGGAAAGTACCGCATCACGGTTTGGGAGAAGAGGTTGTACTGCAGTCTTTTTACAAGGGCTTGGATCCTTCTAGCCGGTTGTTGGTTGATACGTGTGCTGGAGGAAGTTTGATGGAACTGCCCATTACAAGAATCAAAGAGCTGTTAGAGACTATTACTACAGCAGCTAATCAGTGGGGAGGTACGAGAACCGGAGAAGCTGCACCGAAGAAAACTGCTGGAGTTTATGAAAAAGATTCAAACACTTTTCTGGCTGCCAAGATAGAAGCGATGTCGAAGCAGTTTGAGCGTATGTGTGCAGTGATGAATCCGCAGTCAAATGCAACAGCTGCTCCTGAGGTTTATCCACCTTGCGAATACTGTGGTAGGGCTTCTAACATGTGCCAGTGTGCTCCACCGCAAGAAGAAGCAGCGAATTATGTTGGTAACAGACCGGGTAATTATTTTGGGAATCAAGGCAACTCGGGTTACCATTCTCAGCAGCAGAATCGTTACCAAGCTGGCGGTAACAGCAATTACAATCAGAGACCCCAACAGCAGTATAATTCCTCTTATCAGAAGCAGCCACTGCAGAGTCAGCAAGTGCAGAATACGGGTGCTGGTGCGTCCTCTAGTATGGATGAAGTTCTGGCCAGAATGAATGATTTCATCACGGTTAACACCAAGAAATTTAATGAGCTGGAAGCTTTCAATCAGGAGCAGAGGACTTTCAACAATGATCAAAGGACATTCAATAGGAACATCGAGACTCAGCTGTCTCAGATATCGCAACAGTTGGCTCAGTGTCCTTTGGGTTCTTTGTCCAGTCAGTCAGAGCAGAATCCGAGAGAGCATGCCAAGGCAATCACGTTGAGGAGTGGTACGCAGCTTGACCCGGTAGTCCCTGAAGCTGAGGCTCCTCTTCCTAATGTTGAGCAGAATACAGAAATCGCACCAGCAGGTTCTCAGGAGGAACCACCTGAAGAAGAAGCAATAGTTACCAAAGCTCCTAAGACGTCATCACCTCCACGACGCGCAGTTGCTGAAGCGCCGGTTCCTTTTCCAAACCGGTTGAAGAAGAGAGATTTGGATGAGCAGTTTGGTTAGTTTTTGAGTATTTTTAAGAAACTGGCCATTAACATTCCTTTTTCTGAAGCTTTGAAGCAGATGCTGATTTATGCAAAGTTCATGAAGGACATCCTGTCCAACAAACGGTCTTTAGTGGAGAAGGATACTGTGCAGCTTACCGAGAGCGTTTCAGCTGTTCTTTCAAAGAAGCTTCCACCTAAGCTTGATGATCCAGGTACTCCGGCCATACCTTGCGCGATAGGTAATGTGAATTGTGGTAAGGGTTTATGTGATTTAGGTGCGAGTATTGATTTGATGCCCTTATCTATGTATTTAAAGCTTGGCTTAGGAGAGTGTGAACCTACCCGAATTACTTTGCAATTAGCTGATAGGTCAATCATCTTACCTAGAGGGGGAGTCAGAGATTTAATTGTTTCGGTTGGTACTTTTGATTTCCCTGTTGACTTTGTTATTTTAGACATGGAGGAAGACAAGGTAGTACCGCTTATTTTAGGTCGACCATTCATGCGAACAACAAGGACTCTCATTGATGTTGAAGGGGGGAAGATAATACTGCGGTTACATGATGAGCAGCTTGTATTTGATATGACCAAGGCTGCTACCCACCCTTCTGGTGTTCATGCTTGTTTCAGTTTAGATTGTATTGACACCTTGATGCAGGACTATTCTTATAGCCCCACGGAACTGGATGCATTGGAGAAGTGCTTGGTAGATTCCATAGAAACCACTCATGATGACTCTGAGGTTTCTGCTACAGCATTTCAGCTTTTTGCTGGGAGGCCATATAGGAAGAACTACAGAATCGAGGAGAAACCGCTGGACCGAGTTCCAAAGACGATAGCTCCTTCTGTGGAATCACCACCTTCTCTTGAACTTAAACCTCTTCCTAGTCACCTTAAATATGCTTTCTTAGTTCCTCCATCTGATTTGCCTGTTATTATTTCTAATAGTTTAACCGATGAACAGGAGGAAGCTTTGTTGCAGATTCTAAGGAGGAACAAAGAAGCGTTAGGATGGTCCATTGCTGATATCAAAGGTATTTCTCCCACGTTTTGCACCCACCGCATTTATCTTGAGGAGGATTACAAGCCATTGAGACATCCCCAGTGAAGACTGAACTCGCACATGAAAGAGGTAGTTAAGAAGGAGGTTATCAAGCTATTGGATGCAGGTATAATCTACCCGATTTCTGACAGTGAATGGGTAAGTCCTGCACAGGTGGTATCTAAGAAGGGAGGTTTAACTGTGGTACCTAATGATAAAGGTGAATTAGTTCCTCAGTGTACTATTACTGGGCATAGAGTTTGAATTGATTATAGGAAATTAAATGCCGCCACTAGGAAAGACCACTTCCCCCTTCCCTTTATTGACCAGATGCTAGAGAGGCTTGCAGGACAAGAATATTATTGTTTCTTAGATGGTTACTCCGATTATTTTCAGATTCCAATTGCTAAGGAAGATCAGGAGAAAACCACTTTTACATGTCCATATGGTACTTATGCTTATCGACGTATGCCTTTTGGTTTATGTAATGCACCAGACACTTTTCAACAATGCATGACTGCTATCTTTGCTGAATTTATTGAAAAGTGCATCGAAATCTTTATGGATGATTTTTCTGTCCTTGGACCGACTTTTGATTCATGTTTGAGAGACTTGGATTTAATCTTAGCTAGATGCAGGGAAACTAACTTGGTGCTCAATTGGGAGAAGTGCCACTTCATGGTGCAGGAAGGCATCGTGCTCGGACATAAGATTTCTAAGAAAGGGATCGAGGTAGACAAAGCCAAGGTTGAAGTAATAGAGCAGCTGCCACCACCATCATCGGTAAAGGATGTCCGGAGTTTTCTCGGTCACGCAGGTTTTTATAGGCGTTTTGTTAAGGATTTTCTTAGATTTCTAAGCCTCTTTGTGATTTTTTACTTAAGGATGCAAAATTTGAGTTTATGAAAGAGTGCTTGGATGCTTTTAATTTGCTTAAAGCTAAATTGGTTTCTGCACCTATTATTGTTGCTCCTGATTGGTCATTACCTTTCAAGATTATGTGTGATGCCAATGATTACACATTGGGAGCAGCTTTGGGTCAGAGGCATGACAAGGTGTTGAGGATAGTTTACTATACGAGTAAGACTATGAATGAGGCGCAGAAGAACTACGCCACAACGGAGAAGGACCTGCTGGCAATTGTCTCCGCTTGTGATAATTTTCGACCGTACATTATTGGCAGCAAAGTCATTGTGCACACCGACCATTCCGCTCTCAGGTATCTCTTTGGAAAGGTTAACGCTAAACCTCGTTTGATCAGATGAATTTTACTTTTGCAGGAATTTGACATTGAGATTAGAGACAAACCTGGAGCGCAGAACGGAGTGGCGGATCACTTATCCCATATGGAAGTTCTAGATGATGGCAGGCCGATCAATGAGTATTTCCCTGATGAGTATGTCTACATGATCGGTCATTCCACGGACCCTTGGTATGTTGATATTGCGAACTTCCTAGCTAAGGGCATCGTTCCTCCAGAGTTGACATATCAGCAGAAGAAGAAGTTTTTCTCCACGGTCAAGCATTACCTTTGGGACGACCCGTTTCTGTTCAAGGTCTGTGCAGATGGTATGATTCGTCGGTGCGTTTCTGAGGAGGAAGCTAGAGACATCCTGTCGCATTGTCATTCTAGAGAAGCAGGGGGTCATTTTGGTCCGGCTAGGACAACCGCGAAAGTTTTGGAGGCTGGCTTCTTTTGGAAGAACTTGAATAAATATTGTTATCAATTTGTTTCCACTTGTGATCAATGTCAGAGGCAGGGGAATTTATCCAGACGTCACGAGATGCCATTGAATTCGATCTTGGAGGTTGAGCCGTTCGATCTTTGGGGCATTGATTTCATGGGGCCGTTCCCATCATCTCAAGGTAACCTCTACATCTGGGTAGCAGTAGATTATGTCACTAAATGGGCTGAAGCAATAGCAGCACCTACCAATGATGCAAGAGTGGTGCTTAAGTTTTTAAAGAGGAATATATTTGCCCGTTTTGGTGTCCCACGAGCGATCATTAGTGACGGAGGAACACACTTCTGCAACAAATAGTTTGAAGCTCTTCTGCAGAAGTATGGTGTACGGCATAAGGTTTCTCTACCGTATCATCCACAAACGAACGGACAAGATGAGATTACAAACAAGGAACTTAAGTGGATTCTCCAGAAATCTGTCACATCCTCGAGGCGAGACTGGTCACTTAAGTTAGATGACGCCTTGTGGGCATACCGCACTGCTTTCAAAACACCTTTAGGTATGTCCCCATACAAGCTGGTTTATGGCAAGGCATGTCACTTACCTGTGGAGCTGGAGCACAAGTCTTTTTGGGCAATCAAGGCGTTGAATTTTGATCTACAAAAGGCTGGGGAGAAGCGTAAATTGCAGTTGTGTGATCTGGAGGAGTTTAGAGAGGAGGCTTATGAAAATGCCAAGATCTATAAGGAGAGGACAAAGAGATGGCATGATAAGCTGTTGGTCAAGCGTGAGTTTCACGTTGGGGATAAGGTTCTTCTATTCAAATCCCGTCTGAAACTATTCCCTGGGAAGTTGAAGTCTCGTTGGTCTGGACCGTTCACAGTGACATGTGTCTCGCCTTATGGAGCCATCGGTCTAATCAATACAGAAGGGGGGACATTCAAAGTCAACGGGTCTCAGCTAAAGCATTATCTAAGTGGTGATCTTGCTGAAGTCCATTCGGTGATCACGGTCCATGACCCTCCATACTGATCATACAGTTGCACGGTCTAGCCAAAGACCGAAAAGACGGGCGGCTGTCTAGGAGACAACCCAGTTTTTTGAGTTTTACTATTTTTGCTTTTGTTTATTTCTCGTAAGTTTTGTTGTTTTTCATTCTTTATTCTTGGATTAATGTGTTTGTTAGACATGTTTTGTTTAGTTTTTATCGTTTTGAAGGTAAATTTAGGGGTTTGGAGGGACATCAGTTACAGATTTGAGTTTCTGGCCACTTCTGAGGGTGGTCCGGGTTTGTATTCTGGTTTGCAAACCCGGACCATATATTTGACGAAGTTACTGGCAAGATTTAGAGGTGGTCCGGGTTTGGGTGCTGGTTTGCAAACCCGGACCAGGAGATCGAGTTACTTACTGCCTATTTTTGGGGGTGGTCCGGGTTTGCGTACTTGTTTGCAAACCCGGACCATATGAGCGGAGCAGCTACTGACCTATTTTGAGTGTGGTCCGGGTTTGCGTACTTGTTTGCAAACCCGGACCAAGTTTTCTGCAGAGAATAAGAGGGGCGCGCGATTCTGGATCCCTAACTCCACTAATCCTTTTCTACCGCCGCGCCTCCGATCTCCTTCAACCTCCACCGCGCCCTCCTACTTCTGCCATTTTCCCTAATTCCCAAATCCCCAACCCTAACAGCGTCACCATTCCTCCAACCACCTGGCACTCCTCCAACCCGACACCGGCTACCCACCCCCGATTCCACACTCCACCACTTTCATCCCCAGGCGCTTCCGTCGCCCACACCACCACCACCACACTTCCGTCGCTTCACCGCTGCCCTGTCGCCAGTACAGTCGCCGCGTCCCACCACTACACCCCACATCCCGTCGATTACCTCCCGCCGCCCTAACCAGTTCCACCCGCCACCACCTGCACTTCCCTAGTACCATCTCCATCGCTTACCTTCCCGCATCCCCACCTACAGTCCGCCTCCACCGTCACCAACTTCTTCCGCCGATTCCCGCACTCTACTTTCGCCCTAGCCCCGACTTTCACCACCTACTCCCTCTTGTTCCCCATTCGAATCGGCCACACACACACCCAAATCCTCATTTACTTGTTTATTGTGTGTTACTATGGCACCGAAGAGAGCTCGTCGGTCCATTACCGCTGCCGCCTCGACATCGGCCGCGCCTGCACCGCCGCCACCAGTCCAATTCCGCGAGTCAGTGCGCTCGGACTTCATCAGTGACGCCGCTTTTGACTGGTATAATGTCAAGGACCGGAAAATAATTCCAGAGAGGTCAGTTTCTGCTGAGTTAATCGCTGAGTTTGATTTGCAAACTGTATTCAGTTCAAAAGGTTGGGGCAATTTGCTGCATCTGGGTAGGGGGTGCTTTTATCCGCGCTTGATCAAATTGTTTTATGCTAATGCTGAAAAGAAGGATGGTTATGATGTGATTAGCGCATGGATAAAAGGGAAGTTCATCCGTATAGATCATTCAGTGATTGATGAGTACTTTGGAGTGAAGGATGAATATGATGGTGATGTTCTTTAAGAGGCTTTAAAACATGAGGATAATGATAAGAAGAGGGCGAAGGAGCACTATATGAGTCTGGTTGTTAATGACCCTGAGGTATAGAACCGTCAAAGACGGTCTACGAGAGATAAGCAAGTTGTGACGGGGGATAAACTGCAGACCCCGCTTGAGCGTTTGATTTTGGCCATTATTATGCATAATGTTCGCCCGAGAGAGTGTGCTGACCTGAATTCTCTAGATTGTTTCTTTTTGCGACATCTACTGGATGATGAGTTCTCTCGTGGTGCTTGTCCTATAGTTTTCTCTATGGTAGTTATTGATCATATTTTGCGTATCATGGATGTGGACAGCACTGCTTCTCTTGCTTTTCCGCATTTTCTGCAGTATCTTTTTGAGAAGGCTTGAGTTAGTTTCCGTGATGAGCGGCCTTAGAATCCCGCATCTCCCTTGGACATGACAGCTATGCATCGCTTTCAATGGGAGAAGATCGGGGACGGATGGATAAAGCGCCATCGTGCCCGACCGAGTGAGAGAGCTGCCCGGTCTGCTGGTGCCGATGTGGCCGGCCCATCAGAGATTAAGGGTGCTGATGTGCCTGCTGCGGGTCCGACACCGGGCTACGAGGAGCTGATGACGGAGTTCGGAGAGTGGCGGGGGGTGTGCACCACTCGCTTTGATGGGTTTGACTCGCGCCTAGATGCATTGTCCACTCAAGTCCAAAACTATGGAGTTCGTCTGACATCTTTGGAGGAGTGTCGTCATGCTTTTGAGGTTTGCCAGGAGGCGAGGATGGCTGAGTATGATGCCCGCTTCGCCCGTATGGAGGCGTGGTATCTTCCGCATGGGACACAGTCACAGCCTCCACGCCCCTAGGCTTCTGGAGTTTGGTTTATTTCATTTTCTGACTTTTCGTTTATTGTGTTTTGTTTTATTTTCTTAGTTGTTTCTTAGAAGTTTTCCTTTGGTTGTACTTCTGTTTTATTTTGGATTCGAATGCTGCCTTTTATATTCCAGTTGTATTACTTAACTATGATGTTTTACCCGCACATTTAATGTTTCTGCAAGTCAGTGTTGGCTGTTGGTTTTATTTCTTGAGGTACAGGTCTGCCTTCGCTGCGTGTGAGGTATTGAGGGAACCAAAGGAAACTCTGTCGAATTTTCTGCAGAATTCAACACCCCGATGTTCTTACATGAGTGTGAGGGCGTTGTCCTCACCATACTCTAGGGGCGTGATTTTCTACTTCTTTTATTCTTCAAACGTTGTTTTATGTGAATTTGTGTTTTCCTTCCGTCTTAATCATTTTCATGAAGCAATTAGGGCATTGCTTATTTTTAAGTGTAAGGAAGGGAAATTACACATGCTCATGCTCAATTACATTCGAATGTGCTAATTTTGAACATTTTTAAGGCTGCCACTCAATTTTCACTACATTTTTGTTGACCTTCAAAATTTTTGGTTGCGTAATATACCTGAGTCTTATTCAGTGGTTGGATAAGTTGGTTTGGAACACCGCACGAGTAGCACTAGTTTCTGTGAGATCGAAGCTGGAAAACAGTTGTGGGAATTCTGGTTGCACTGCTTGTATGTACAGTTTTGATTAATGCTTGTCTATTTCTTCACTAAAAAAGTTAAGCCTATTAGTGTAACTATTTGTCTTTGATTTCACTTGGGGACTTTGGGAATGATTCTTGAATGAAAGGAAGGAAGGACAAAGGCAAGGTACTCCTCTAATCAAACTTTTAACCCGGAAGCAGGCCTCGTCCATTTGGTAATTAAGTCCTTGGGGTGCCTCATCACCCATCTACCTAAGGTCATCTGATCTGGGATAGAAGACTCAACACCGCTACATGAATGGAGAGAAAAGTCCCGAGGGATATAAAAGAGAAAGTTAATGCTTGTTTAGAAAGTTGAAGAAATTTATTTCAAATGCAAAGTGCAAATTCTTTCTTGATTATGAGTACGTGGTGATGAAAGGTAATATGGAATAAGATATTACTTCTCACCCCTTGCCGTCCATGGATTGTGGAAAGTTAATTGGAAAGTAGTCCCTGGTGAAATTTGAGTCAGGTGGTTTTACTATGCGTCTTAAGCCTTTGAAAAATACTTCTCAATTCACTATTTATGAAAACCTGCAAGTGTGGATCATTGTTTTCTATGACTGCTTTTCATTATTAGATCTCCTTGTGCACGGTTCTAAACTGACGTCTCCCTTCTGTAAGATTTCAGTATGTTTCTATTTGCTTGAGGGCAAGAAAAGATTAAGTGTAAGGAAGTTGATAAGTCGGGAATTTATCTAAGTTTACTAGGCTAATTCATGCTTAATTATCTACGTTATGACTTTAAATTCCCTCCTTAATGCTTTATTTACACTTTATTGTTATATTTGTCTCCAATGATCGATTTGATATGTTTTCAGGATAAAATGCTCAACAAAGTGCTTAAATGAAGATTTTAGAGGTTGAGGCAACAAGTGGAAGTCAACCCAGAGTCAAATGCTGAATTTCATCTATTACTGCTGTGTTTTATTGATGGTCCGGGTTTGTACCCTACTTTGTAAACCCGGACCATCCCATCGAAGACCCCTCTGCCTAGTTTCAGACGTGGTCCGAGTTTACATACTTGTTTGTAAACCCGGACCGTCTTCAAACAAGAACCTTATGCCGAGTTTTAGTGGTGGTCCGGGTTTGCGTACTTGTTTGCAAACTCGGACCAATATAAGTGGAGGGCCGGAGATACTGCTACGGAAATAACAGATCTTTTATATCTTTAGAGATCTTTTATTCTATCTTTAGAGAGCGGCCGTCTATTTAAGGTTAAGGTTAGAGTTTTGAAAGTAAGTTTGATTTTTACAAAACAGTCACGATACAACAGAGAGAGTTAGCTTATTTTGAGAGAATTCTGATCGGGAGTTTGGAGCAGAGCAGAGAAGGGAGTTCAATACAGAGACTTCACCACGAAGTCGTGAAGTCTCATAACAGAGTTTCTTCTTGTCCTCTATTACTACTCACTACAGTTTTGCTTCCTGTAAACATGTCAATGGCTGAGTAGTTCCTTTAAATTATGGTTTACTATGTATCCCTAAATTGACTATTCCTGTTCCTTTGTGATTTACTGCAATTCTATTGAGTAAAGTTATTTTCCTTGCTTCATTTCTTTTAGCGTTTATAATCTGGCCAATTATAAGGATTATTATTTTGTTAGCTTATAAGTGACGACTGCGGCTTTCAATTGAATACAGAAAAATAACCGGTTAGTTTAGAGACGGTAATTCCTCTAAATTGCTAATTGACCGATAATCTAGATTGTTCTTAAGGCGGTTAGTAAACAGTGGGTTCGTAACGAGAGTTAGAATTCGGTCTTTCTAAGCGGGAGACCGGAGGTAAATTATTCTTGTTCTAGGGTTTTATTCATAATTGTCTTGGAAATCACTTAGGGATAGGAATTACAGATTTAGGGAGAAGTAGTAAACCGGGATTTCTTTCCCAAATCAGTTTTGAAACAATTATTTTGTTGCTTTTTACTGTTTTACATTCTGTTTATAGCTTTTATTTATCATCAAATCAAAACCCCCAAATTTCCTATTTTAATTTGTTATTTAGTCTTTTTATTCCTTTCCGTTTAGTAAAGATTTAAACTAGACATCGCCTCCTCTGGTTCGATACTTAGGGAATACTCTCTATTAAAACTTGCTAGAATTGACCGGTACACTTGCCGTTAGGTTTTATCCCAACATCAGGATGCGATCGTGATGCGCTCCGATGCGCCCGATGCAACCCTGATGCGCCCTAAGCTTACGTAAACTTGTTTTGCCATTACTTCTTTGTCAGATCTTGGTTTTTATTGTTGTTTGTTCCTACATGCTCATATAAATCTAGTTTGACCCTATGCACTTATTGTTGGGTTGAGAGAAATATAAAACACAAGGACATCATAAATGGCCTTAAAGCTTGAATGAGCCTTATGTGTATGCTTGATGTCTTACATGTGTACAATTGATGATATGAGATGATTATGAGACTCGTGGGGGTTAATGATCCAAATGTTGCTTTTGCATCTACTTCTACTAGGGCGAACTTGAGTGATGAGGAGGATGAAGAACTTGAAGAGGATATTGGTGCTTCTAACGTTAAAAATGATTTAGTTGATCTTGTGTTGATGACATCCAACATATTCATGCGGTGATATCTAAATGTAGTCTCATATGAAGTTTGTTATCTTTAAAAGTTATTATTCTCTTGTGTGGATTGATTACTTCATACTTATGTTTTTGTTCTCTTATAGTGTCAAAATATTACTTCCTAGGTATAAAATGTTGTCTACAAAGTTTTAGATGTGATTTTTTAGTAAACTTTGCATCACAAATGAGATACGCTCGCATCGACGCCTCGCGCATCACATGTCGCTTCTAGAGTCTAATCGCATCGGAAGGCATCACACATTTTAAAACCAAGGGTTTTGCACTCCGATACACGCTGAAGCTTCTGCTGTCGCTTTTGGTTTGAAGGTGGCGGAGGTGCAGATTGGATTAACTAGACTAGTTTTATATAGTATGTAGAAGTGGATGAGAGAACTAGTGGGCTCTGAGAGAGAACATGAGAGTCGAGTCGAAAAGTCGAGTCTGAAGGGTTTCTTGTTTATGGTTGAAGTTTAACCTGGTGGCCATTGCTCGTGCCCACCGAGTTTTGTTTCCATAGCCGTTTCTTTCTTCTTTCTACTAGTGAGATCTCTATTATGGCGGAAAGAGTCGATTCACATTAAGCGGCCAAGAAGCTTCGAAGCGAGGGTTCTTTTAATCTGGAGAAGGAGCGTAGCAATCCCTCACGGGACATCGAACTTGCAGATCTGGGAGTTACACTTTCTGAAGGTCAAAAGGGTTCCTACCGGAACATTATTATGGGTGAGGATAACAACGACGAGACGATGGATCCAGGTGAAGATGTTGAGGATATCTCGGATGACGAGGAAGAGCATACAGACGAGGAGGATCCGAAATGCCCCTCAATTACTTTATCTAAGGAACAGAAAAGAAGATTCAGAAAACCTTGGCAAGTTGCAATCATCGTAAAACTTTTGGGGAAGTCTCTCCCGATGAATGTCTTGAACGATCGACTACGACAAAGATGGAAGTTTTTCGGAGATTTCTCCATGGATGATTTGTCAAATGGATTCTTCAAAATCACTTTCTCAAACCGAGAGGATCTACAGTTTGTTCTCACAGAAGGTCCTTGGCCGATAATGGACCACTACACTACTTGACAATCCGGCGGTGGCGACCAAACTTCAACCCTAATTCAGAAGCTCTATCATCCCTGGAGGTTTTGGTAAGATTCCCGGATCTCCCAAGTGAGTATTATAATAAGGAGTTTCTAACTATTGTCGGAGAGAAGGTAGGAAGGGTGAAGAAAGTTGACCTAACTCCGGCGAACTTCGGTAAATCTCGATTAGCCAGGGTAGCCATCGAAGTAGATCTTACTAAACCGCTACTGTCAAAATACCGCTTTCGCCGTCGTGTGATGAAAATAGAATATGAAGGCCTCCATTTGGTTTGCTTCAACTACGGGTGTTATGGGCACAAGGATGTTGCTTGCCCATTTCGAAATACAGAGGGTGATGTCCTTCAAGAAGAAGGAGTGAAACTGGTGCAAAATCAGGAAGAGATCCAAAAAACTCATGTAATTAGTGACTACGGGGATTGAATGGTACCAAAAAAGAGAAGTACAGTTAAGAAAGTTCCAAACCCAAGATCAGAACCAAAGATTTCCAAAGACATGAATATGAACATGTCTTCACGGTTTGCTGCATTAGCAGAGGTGGAAGGGAACATTCCTTCAGAGATAAACCAATCAGTTTCTTCGGTTCAAACTACTCAAGAAGTTGGGGGTGCTCATCAAGTTCGAATTCCGGTTAACCAGAGGGTCACCAGGAGGGAATCGGGAGATGATTTGCCGGAACCAAAGGCGCATTTGGATCACAGAAATTCAGTCCAGAACCACATCAGAAGGGAAGGTAATATGAACTGGAGCACTGCTTCTCCTATGAACAACCAGGTAAATAAATTGCCTGAGCCTGATAATTCATAACACTCATTCTGTATCTATTTATGCTTAATAAGATAATTTTCTGGAATGTGAGAGGGGATCTTAAGCCTAGTTTTCATAGGGCCATAAAGAATTTGGTCCGTTCATATCACCCAAATATTATGGTCTTGTTAGAACCTCGAATAAGTGGTCAAACTGCGGATATGGTATACGCTAAGTTAGGGTTTGATGAAATGTATCGGGTAGAGGCTGAAGGCTTTAGTGGGGGCATTTGGGTTCTTTGGAATATACCAATTATTATTGATATCTTGTATAGTGAACCTCAATTTATCCACTGTAGGGCCAGGTGCGATGATATTTCATTTTTGTTAACTGCTGTCTATGCCAGACCTTCCCCATCACTGTGAAATCACATTTGGGATAGTATTAATAGATGCCTTCCTTCCTCTGTTGACGAGTGGATAGTGGGGGGAGACTTTAATGCTACATTATATCCTTCAGACAGAAATATTCCTCCGAATGGAAACTCTAGTGTTGATAATAGGTTTTTAGAGTGGTTCCATGAAAAGGGATTGATCCTTGATAGGCATTTTGGTAACAAGTTTACATGGTCAAACGGCAGGTAAAGTGCTTGTTTAGATAGAGTTATAGCTTCGGCTAGTTGGACTAATAGGTATCCTAATGCTAATGTGGAGGTTTTACCTAGGGTAGCTTCGGACCATAGCCCCCTTCTCCTTACCTTGCATAATAAACATACTAGGAATAATAACCCGAATTCCTTTAAGGTCCTTGTTGCCTGGTTCTCACACCCGGAATTTAATCAAGCAGTTTTTGAGAATTGGCAAGCTAATGAGTCTTTGCATGAATCTCTGGGTAGCATGAAAACTTTTCTGCAAGACTGGAATAAATCTGTTTTTGGCCATATTATTTGGAACAAGAAGAAAATAGAAGCTAGATTGAGAGGAATCCAAAAAGCAAGGGATGAGGGAAGGGGACGTCATCTGTCTGGTCTAGAGTCTAGCTTATTAAAGGAACTAGATGTTTGGATGCAGAGGGAGGAATCTCTTTGGGCCCAGAAATCTAGGGACCAATGGGTCTCTTTGGGGGATAGGAACACGGCTTATTTCCACCTGAAAACAAAGATTAGAAGACAGAAAAATAGGATTTATAAACTCATGAGCAGTGAAGGCTGCTGGGTGGAAGATGAGGATGGAATTGAGTCCTTATTGAAACAACATTTTACTAATTTATTTAAACAGGAAGCAAACTTGAGTTATCACAGCTTAGGGAATGATTTTAGAATTTTATCTAGAGAAGATAGAGAAGACTTGTCAAAACCAATTAGCTTAGAGGAACTTACTAGAGCTCTCAAGAGTATGAAGACGTTCAAAGCTCCAGGTAAGGATGGCTATCCGACTGGTTTCTTTCAAAAATTTTGGAGCCTTATTTCTCCTTCTATGTTGTCTTTTGCGTAGAATAGTCTTCAAAATCAGAAAATTGATCCTAAGGTAAATGAAACTATTCTAGTCTTAATTCCAAAAGTAAAATGTCCTTCTTTGGTTTCCCAATTTCACCCAATCTCTCTCTGTCAGGTTCAATACAAAATTCTTGCTAAATATCTAGCAAATAGACTCAAGCCTTTTATGGCCTCTTGGGTCTCGGATAGCTAGGCCAGTTTTGTTCCGAGTAGAAACATTTCTGAAAATATTATCTTAGTGCAGGAAGTAGTTCATTTTATGCAAAACACTAGGGCTAGAGAGGGGTGCATTGCCAAGAAGATTGACCTGGATAAAGCCTATGACAGGCTGTCATGGTCCTTTATTGCGGAAACTCTGAATTGCCTTGGTCTCCCTAATAACCTTAAAAATGTCATTATGGACTGTATTACAACAGTCTCTTTTCAAATTAACTGGAATGGAAGATTATCTAGTTCTTTCTCAGCCGGGATGGGGGTTAGACAAGGGGACCCCCTCTCCCCCTTCATCTTTGTATTATGCATGGCGAGGTTGTCTTAGCTTATAAATACTAAGGTTGCTAGTAAAGATTGGAAACCTATCTCCCTGGGCAGAAGGGGAATTGCCCTCTCACACTGTTTTTTTGCGGATGACCTAGTGTTATTTGGTGAAGCCTCTCTCAGGCAGATCAAAATAATGAGTGAGTGTGTTAAGGAATTTTGTGTTGCCTCGGGTCAATCAGTTAGCTTTGAAAAGTCATCAATTCATTTATCCAAAAACATAAATGAGGAGAAAGCGGATATAATCAGTCGAGAAGCAAGGATTCCTACTACCAGGAATTTTGGTAAGTATTTAGGGGTGTACATCAAACAAGGCAGGTCGAATCCCCTAGCTTCTAACTTATTGTTGACAAAAGTGAGAGAAAGGTTAGCTGGTTGGAAAATGAACTCTTTATCAATGGCTGGTCGCATTTGCTTGGTTAAGAGTTGTGTCTCTTCGATACCGATCCATACGATGAAGTCTCAAATGCTTCCGACAAGTGTGTGTTACAAAATTGACAAACTTTGTCGTGATTTTGTTTGGGGCATGATTCTGAAACTAGGAAACTGCATGACATCAGCTGGGAAACGATGTGTAAATCAAAAAGGGAAGGGGGCCTAGGGATTCATCAGTCCAAGACCATGAATGTGGCTTGTTTCGGAAAGATTGCTTGGAATCTGGCTAGTAACTCACAAAAACTCTGCTATAAAATGTTAAACCTTAAATATCCAAATCCAGATATGTCTAGGTGTTCTGCTAATTGGAAGGGGATCCGTAAGTGTGTCCCCCTTATTAGAGATGGGCTGAGGTGGGTAATCAATAATGGAAAATCAACCAAATTTTAGAGAGACTGTTGGATAACAAACTATAGTTTAGAATCCAAAGCAATTCAAGAGGTTCCTGATCAGGATCTAGAGAGAGTGGTGGCGAGCTATTGGGATAGGAACCTAGGATGGAAAAGGGAGGAGTTTTCTGCATTTCTTCCTGCTAACATTATTAACTTAATTTGTAAATTCTCTGATTTTTCCTGAAGGTAATTCAGATTTTATTTCATGGTCCCCTGCTGATGATGGGAAGTACAGTGTGAGATCGGCTTACATATTGTTAACAGGTGCTTGCATCAGACCTGGAAATGATACTCCAAATGTTTTTAAGTTGATCTGGAATTTACCAGTTCAGGAGCGTATTAAACTACTAATCTGGAGGGTCTCGATTGGGAAACTAATGACAAACTCTAGGCGTGGCCTGCTTGGACTAAGCTCTGATAGATCATGTCATTATTGTGCTGCAGAAGAAACAATAATTCATATTTTTAGGGACTGCCCAATTGCCAAAAGGATTTGGATGAAATTTGTTCCTCTTTATTTGGAGACTAATTTCTTTACATCAAGTTTGCAGGATTGGTTAAAGAATAATTTACAGAGAAGTGGACAGTTTCTGATTAACATTACCTGGAAAATGGTGTTTCCTATTGTGTGCTACATGCTCTGGACCTGGAGAAACAACAAGGTATTCGGTAGGGAAACAAGATGCTTTCTCCCTCTGAGAAGTGTGATCCTCAGATGCAGAGAGAATAAACGTGCTAAGTCTGGAGTAAGAACATGACAGTAGTTTGGGAGAGGAACGAAAGCAGTGACACACTAAGCAACAAGGAGTATTTAAATTGCATTTGACATTCAAATAGCTATGTGCTGAATATTGATGGAGCCTCTAACAGTTTGACAGGTAAAGCGGCTGCTGGTGGCCTAGTGAGGAGTCCCCAGGGTGACTGGATCGAAGGATTCATTGCAGCGTTTGATCATCATAGTGTGCTGCACTCAGAGGCCATGGCGCTGATAGTAGCAAGCAGAATGGTGAAAGACAAAGGAATACATAAAGTGAAGATATTCACAGATTCGATTCAGCTGGTCAAATTGTTTGATAACTACCCAAACTCCCACTCCTTGAGACCCGTATTAGAGGAATGTAAACGTAACTTAGGTGCAGTTAGGGATGTAAATGTGCTATATGTTCCTAGATCAAGTAATCTGATTGCAGATAAATTAGCTAAGCTTGGGTTGGGTTCAGATTATGTAAGTAACTTCCTAGGAAGTCCACCAGATTGTATTGTTCCTCTGCTGAATGAGGACAGAAACTCTTGGTTATTAATAAGAGGTGAAGGCTGAGGCCTCCGTGTTTTGATAAAAAAAAAGACTAATTTTGTATAGTGACTGTTTGTCAATTGTGGACTATTTGGGGGGGGGGGGGGTTGATAAAAAAAGACTAATTTTGTATAGTGACTGTTTGTCAATTGTGGACTATTTGGGGGGGGGTTTCACTTCTTTGATTGTAAATTTACTGAAAGGATTTAAATGTTGCTGCTCATATTTGGCTAATATGGAATGAGGGTATAAGCGGGAAGTTGTATGGTCTCAACAGATTCGTCAATGTATCTTACATTTTAGCATGAAATGAAGTAAGGCCGGTTGTTTTTTTTTTTTAAAAAAGCTTCGTTGTAGTCTCTTTATTAAAGGTAAAATCGGTCTGTCTTAGCTACAGGTCACTGTAGCCACGTTTGGCTACATACCTACGCGCTACATCCTCACGCGCGAGCGTGATTTCTTTCTTTTTTTTTTTTTTGCAAGCGCTACTCCGACGCATGTCATTTTTTTTTTAGTTTTTTTCATTGTAATTTTTTATCATAAAAACTTTAAATTACTGTAACTTTTAATATATAAGTCCAAAATAAAAAAAATATTATATCATTGTTCATTTAAATTCAAGCTCTTCAAAACAAAGACCAGTCATGGATATATTTTGGCAACTTTTAAAAAATATTTTTACATGTATAGTGTACAGAATATAAAAGAAAACTTGTACAGATGGTCACAAACCTGTACAAATGTTCATTAAAACATGTACATCACACGTAAAAAACATGTACATCGCATTAAAAGCATATAGATAGTCATATAAACCGGTACGAATCATTAAATATTACATCCTTAAATTAAAACCTGTACATATAAGGAAGAACACTTGTACAGACGGTCATACAAACATGTACATATGACCATACAAACAGTACAGATGTTCATAAAGAACATGTACATTCTCACATTTAAACATGTACATCGTCACATTAAAACATGTACATTCTCACATTAAAATATGTACATACATCCTCACTTAAAATATCATAGTATACATGTAAAAATATTTTTTAAAAAGTTGTCAAAACATATCCATGACTGGTCTATTTTGAAGAGCTTGAATTAGATGAACAATGATATAATTTTTTTCATTTTAAACTTATATGTAAAAGTTATAACAATTTAAAGTTTTATAATTAAATAAGAAAAAGAAAAAAAATTAAAAAAAAACTGCTCCTCCTGCGCGCCCATTAAAAGAAAAAAAAGAAGAAAGAGCAGCATAAGAGCAGCATACGGTCACTACTCCTCCTCTGAATAAGCAGGATTTTTTTATTTTTGTTTTTCTCTCTCCATTTCGTTCCACCGTTCGTAATTAATAAATAAATAGAGTAAATTGACAAATACATCCTTAGGGCATCCACAATAACAAGAGTGGATTCCACTCTCAAATCAATAATATTTATTCTTCTCCTCACAATCTCTCTTCTTTTGCTAAGACTCACTTTTTGGGGTTTTAGTTAGAAACTCTCACACAACTTCTCTCTCCATGTCATTATTTATCTTTTTGTTTTATTAATTTAGAGTGGATTCTACTCCATTGTTGGATGCCCACAGTGACTACAGTCACATGCAGCCAAGATTTTGCGAGGTAAAATTATATTCACTATTATAGCGCTCGACATCTTACAGATTGACAATAAAACGATTAGTTAAGTAGTTTCGTGTTTCCCCCAGCTTTTCCTTAATGAAGGTTGTTATTATACGCTCAAGGATAACAAACCAATAGATGTTTTGTTTAGTGTAACGTTGATCTGGAACCGACACCTGTCTTTATAATTTTTGTCTATATTATATACTTCTTACTTTATCTGCCGACACCTGTATGCTAATGCGATTTACATAATTATTGGTCTAGTTTATTAGTAGTAATACTTAATTTGCTCTAAAGTAACTTTTGTAAGACATCTTTTCCTTTTATATTATAATGCATGCAGTATGTCTCTTGACCGTCATGAAGGGGTGGAACCGTGGAGCTTCGATTAATATGCTTATGTCTAGTATAGTTTTTTTTTTCTATTTTGTTAGACATACATTGAGAGTTAATTGATTAAGAATTTTTAATGTTTTATTGAGATAGAAAGTTTAAGGACGATCGAGGAGAGGAACTTTAAGATACAATATTCTAAGTATAAGTTAACAGCCTGCACTTGAGAACCGATCGAGGTTTAATGGAAATATTAAAGAAAGATGATCGACGACAAATATTGTATGCTTCGTATAAACAATTCTTACAATATATAAACATGTTGGTCGAGATTTCCCAAAAGGTTTGCAAGTAAATTGATGAATACAATAATAACTCTAGCTTTTATAGTTAGATGGAACACCAATACCGCAAAGATATCAAGGCTCCAAATAAGGCCGAATTGAGCAACAATGCTTACTAAAAATTAAATAAAACAAAGCAACTAACTGTGAATATAATTATAATGATATATCCAACATTAAATACTCTAAGATAATTAATTCTCACAATACTAGTTTAAGTTGTTTTCCTCAACACAATATATATTTGAGATCCTATAAATATGGAAGACTAGACTACTCCATATTGTTTCACTCTAAGTTTGTTAGATTTGTTTCCTTATTTTGAAACCTTGACCACCACCCGAAACACGTTCCCTTGCTGATGATGAAAGAGTCATTACCGTTGAACCAAATCCAGACTATGTCGCGGAAGAAAAAAGACCATTTTATCCTCTTATGGATCAAATCTACTCTCCCTAAATGCACTCTCGCTACAGTGGCCGTGCCACCTTCTCTAGGACTATCTGGTCTGCCCTCGAACAAACCTTCCAATCTCAACCATGTGCTCGTCGCATGTCCATGAAGCTTCAATTGCAATCTCTTCGCAAAGGCTCTTTCCTATGTGTGAATATATAGAACAAAAGAGATCCATTACTGATATGTTGGCCGAAAACCTCCACCGGATCTCTAATGAGGATCTTATCGGTCACATTATCCACGGTCTTGATGCCTCTTATGGTCCCTTCACCGCTGCCTTGATAGTCAAGAATGAAGACACCTCCATAGATGCACTCGTTGACATGCTACTTCAGGAAGAAGCTCGCCTTGACCAAGAACATGCTGGTCAATTTATTTCACCTCCTGCGCCCATCCTACCTTCACCCCGTGGCACTACAACTCAATTGACACAGTCAAATACCACAACCTTGTCGCAACAACAACAGTATCCCACAACATCATGGCTTCAACCCACCTTGACCCTCAAGTGTTCCACGCGTCCCCGCCCCCATTGTCAACTATGTGACAAACCGGGTCATGAAGCCATTGACTACTAGCAGTGTGGCAATCAAACGGATTTTCCATCTTGCAACCCCAAACCACGTCCTAATCCATGATAGGCACACTTATCACAACATGGCACCTTCTTCATCGTCGTTGATCCATCCCAGTACCTCGACACCGGCGCAACCGATCATGTAACACATGACCTGCGTAAACTAAGCTTGGCAGATGCATACCGAAGTGAAGACAAATTACGGGTTGAAAATGGCAGTATCTTACCTATAACTCATGTTAGTAATTGTCATCTCCCTCATCTTCTACTACAGAATGTACGTGGACGACGTGGACCACCTAAGGAGCGAGGTGGGTTGGAGCCATGACGTTGTGGGATACTATTGTTGTTGCGATGAGGTTGTGGTACGACAGTGGCAATTGAGTTGTGGTGCCACAGGTGGTGAATTAAGGTAGATGAGCGCAGGAGGCGAAATAAATTGACCTGCATGTTCTTGGTTAAGGCAAGCTTCTTCATGAAGTAGCATGCTAACGAGTGCATCTACGGAGGTGTCTTCATTCTTGGCCATCAAGGCAGCGGTGGAGGGACCATAGGAGGCATCAAGACTTGGATAATGTAACCAATAAGATCCTCATCAGAGACCGGATGAAGGTTTTTGGTCAACGCATTTGCTATGCATCTCTTTCATTCAATATATTCAAGCACAAAAAGAGAGCCTTTTCGAAGAGATTGCAATTGAAGCTTCATGGACATGCGGAGAGCACGTGTTTGAGATTGAAATGTTTGTTCGAGGGCAGACCAGACAATCTTAGAGGAGGTGGCATGAGCCACTGTATCGAGGGCACATTCGGAGAGAGTAAATTTGATCCATCGAAGGACGAGACACTCTCTTCTTTCCCAGGTGACATAGTCTGGGTTTGGTTCAACAGTAACGACTCCTTCATCATCAGCAAGGGAACGTGTTTCAGGTGATGACTGTGGTTTTAGAATATGGGATTTGAGGTTGAAAGTTTCAAGAGCTAAGACGATTGTGGTGTGTTAGAGGAAATAGTTGTCCTTGTTGAGTTTAATGCTAATTAATGGGATTTGGAAGTTTAAGTTGATGGACGATGTATTGGAAACAACCAGTAGATGTGGCTTGTTGTCCTTGTTGAGTTTAATGCTTAATACCATGTAGAAGTGTCCGTGAAAAGATTTCTTAGATTTGTATGATTTAATTATCCCATGATCCATATATATATGTTTTATTTCTCTTGCTGCACTTCTTGTTAGTATTTCTAATGGTCTTTCTCCTTGTTTGTTTATCTGCTCTTTGCTTCATTTTACCCCACTACTCTTTTCCTTTGCTAATTTGCTACTCGTTATATTAGTGATATTTTTGTACGTAGTAGCGTAACATTTTATTTAATTTTGAAGTTTAATAACAAATGTAGGCAAAATTCTTCTTCTTATGACAGGTTTATGTGTATGCTATATTATTCGTTTGGATTGTATTTTGTAAAATTAAATAATAATCGGGAGAACAATGCTGTTTTTTTTTTCTGTATCATAACATAAGCCCATCATATCATTTCTAAAAATTTATAGAGTTTAGTTTGAATTTATAAGTTTTGATGGGAGTGTAAACATATATAAACATATAATTATAGAGAATAATATCACCTCTTGAATTCCCTTTAACAAAAAACTTTACTACAATGCAGCGCATATTCCGTCCCCCTAACGTCATTAGATCGATCTTTGTTTCAATATAAAAAAGAAAACGAGAAGAAAAATGCCATCTCTATATGATATTTTTGTAAATCATGTGCAGATGCAAGCGCAATACTAGTAGTAGTATAATATATATATAGTCCCAATTAGCATGTGCGACGTATAAAGAGAAATGAAAAAAAAAGTAATGGAGATAGTTTATTATAAGTATTAGTTAATTGCTTGATTAGTAAGTAAAATAGTAGTATATGCCTAATGGATCGATGACACTGCTTTTGTGGTGGGTGGTAAACTATGAGAGAGTCTAGCTAGCTATCTGCAGCATAACAGGTTCCTAGGTTTCAGTGCTGCATGACACTAACTTTAGTACACTAATTAACTTTATATATTTATATATTAATGTTTCTTTAAGAAAAGGTTAACTACTGGTAGTAACAGTACCACACTAAAAAAGGAGCCAATAACTTTACTAATTTTTTTTTTGCAAGTGAGTAGTATTAGACTATATTAATATATGCAACTGATTAATGTTGTCAACTTGGGAAAGTTAATGCATATGATTAGGAGGATACTAGTAATTTATAACAAGTTCTATTATTGTAGGTTGGGGGATAATTGAAAATTTATGAAGTTGGTACCACTACCGGTCTACCACGCCCATGCAGGGCACTGCCCTTGTAAGAGGCAGCAACTGTTACTTTAAATCTGGACCGTCTATTTGATTTATATACTATTTGTTATTAAGGTATGATATGAGCACAAGATTTTGGGAGTAAGTCATGTCATGACTCATGAGGAGTAACTCTATACTACCAGATTACGGATCAAAAAAAAAAAAATTATACTACCAGATTAGAGTAATTAGCAACTAGCAAGAGAAAATAAACACCATGGGCGGGCTTAACTGATTGATCTCTTTACAACAATTTATGAGATCTATTGGTTATTCATGTCGACTTGTATCAAGGATCATGATTCAGGATTGCATTACATTGCAATTGCATGCTGTTCTTCATCTTTCTGCTGCTGCGTAACAGAAGGAGCCAGTCAGTCAGTAAGTCAGTCAGGCATCGTCAGTGCTCTGAGACGACGTACGTACGTACGTCATTTGCTTTTATTGAGTTATTCCAATGTCGTACTGGTAGTGGTACCCTCCTCCGCAACAACGACAGGTTGGCTTGGCTAGACTAGGCTTGGCCTGTCCTGACCGATTTGAATTGAATTGAATCGGGCTCGTACGGACGAAGGGCTTTCGTCCATGTACTCTTTTTTTTTTAAATAGTATATATTAAAGTCCGGCCCAGACAGTCCATTTAATTTGTCATCCCAGTTATCTTCAGAAGAAGGAGCAGAGACCCTTTTTTATTAAACGACACATGTACCACCGCAATCCTCCTACATACTGCGGTGCAGTACACTGTTGGGAAAGACTATACAGTATACACGTCTGTCTAATCACATGTCACACTGAAAGCACCATTCCAAACTCTCATAACAAACGATGGATAAGAACGCATATACGGTAGTATAGAATCTAGATAAAATTTAGAAATAAACGCAAGGTTTATGGCTCTTCTTCTCTTGGTTTAGTCTTTTTGTTTTCTTCTCCTATCCCAAGATCTTGTTTCCATGTTTTCTTCTCATATAATATCCAAAATTTCTTGGATTACGTGTGTTCACTAAAGTAGTGTGGTAAATGGGCTATGCACTTCTGCTTATACTATAATCATTAAGTTTGTATACGGGCTGTGTCTTTTCTTTTCTTCAATATTAG
Source organism: Limonium bicolor (assembly GCA_023374045.1). Taxonomy (NCBI): domain Eukaryota; kingdom Viridiplantae; phylum Streptophyta; class Magnoliopsida; order Caryophyllales; family Plumbaginaceae; genus Limonium; species Limonium bicolor. The sequence goes on along the minus strand of CM041779.1, from coordinate 148,800,861 downwards.
TGGTCTGGATTTACTGTTGTGTTCTTGTCACTCAATTCTTCCTCCTTACACTATCTTTTCTTCTATCTCTCTTTTTTATTAGTTTGTGGTTTTTCTATTTGGAGATGATGGAACCGGCAATGCATGCGCCAGTGGAAGACTTACTCATAACTGTGATAATCTTTCTTTTAGTAAAGAACAAGGTGAAATAGCATGTTTTGATGATCTTATTGAAGAATGACAAAATCTTCCTTTTTTTCATCCAATAGCTCTAATGTTCACGCCATGGAAAGCACCTCATGAGTTTGACAAATGGATGGAGATGTCAAGGTTAAAACAACATGTAAAGATCGTTTTTCTTTTCGAGTATGAGAAGGTTGACTTGTTGCATGCGGTGTTCAATCGTGGTCCATGGTCTTTGGACGACCTCTTACCAGCTTTCAAAAACTGGACAAACGTAAGGCACCCAAAGATCATAACTTTCAGTGGATCCCCATCTGGGTGTGCATATATGATGTTCTCTTTCTCCTTTATCATAAAGATTTTTCAAAGTATTTCAGGGATCGAATTAGGAATTTCATAGGCTTTTCGAGGATGATGGAAGGTTAGAAGGCGAATATATACGGATCAAGGTCATGAATGATATATTTAAGCCCATCCTACGTCGTGTCACCGGGGTTGACACGATTCTAAGAGCTACCTATGAACGTATTATGGTGATCTGCTTTTGTTGTGGCTTATTCATCTGTGCTATGCAAGATTGCTCTGATCAAGTAGAGACAGATGAAGGAGCATTTCCTTATGGCCCTTGGCTGAGAGCCGCGGGTTTTCATTTTGGTAAGAAGTCACTTACACGAGATAATGATGAAGTATGACGTTACATGTGTGGTTTGTAGGGAAAGAAACCAAAATCGACATTGAAGCTTCATCAGAATTCCAAGATAAAGGAACACGAGTGGAAGGGGACAATCACTTCCCGGTCGGGGCTTCAACTTCTTTAAATCCTATTGAAGTAGAGGTAAATGCTACACCCATTCTTATGAAAGTAGATGAAGGCCAAGTAATAGCTGGGGAAAAGAATCAAGGATGGAACTCTAAAAGAAGTTTAAAGTATGCATTAGATGGATGGTTATAATACAAAGGGAAAGACTACTCTATTTCAGCTAGACTCTACTCTGGTTGTTGATTTGGTGAACAATAAAAGGATGTAAATATGGCGGGGCACAATGTTAATGATTAGGAATAAGTTGTTAATCGGAATGAGACCTATGTTTATAGTTGTCAGGGATGGGTAGCTCTTGCGCAACTTTGTTTTCTATTGCAATCTTTGTTGTTCTACTGTCTAATTTTTTGCATCTCATAGGTTATAGAAGTAGATATGGTCATAGAACTCTCTTACTTGCTTTAGGCCACACTTTAGATGTTTGGTGGATTTTCTTTAGGCTGTCTTTAGAACAACTTGTTATTCAATATCGAAGATAAAAATGGTGGCTATCACACTTAGATGACGTTGAAGTTGGGTTTTGTGTAGGATAGTTGGAGGAAGAGAACGGGATGATTTATGCAATCCCAGTTAGCCGCGGACCGGAAGGTTTGTAGATGGTACCAAAAATTCTCTTGTTTGTAATGTTGCATGATAAATCAAAGTTGTCTGTTTAAAAAAATTGAGATAAAATCATATCAATGTACTATAAACATGTCAAAACAAATAAGAATCTTTGATGTTATTTCAATAGGTATTTGTGTTAGTTATAGAATTCAACTAAATGATATTACAACTTATATTCTATAGATCTGAGTTGAACTGTAAATTTATTTGACTTCCAAACAAAAAAAAAAGGATAGCCAACATTACTCTTTACCATTTATTGACGAAACTATCTTGCACCTTAGGGTCTCATATTCCCAAGAGACGTTGAAAGCCCAAACCAATCATTTGTCTCAAATAAAAGCCAGGAAAATGTAAGGACAGAATCAGCAGCAGGCCGGTCATATAAAACGACCCACTTTCTGTAACTTGAGCCTATGGGCTGTAAATAGTGGTTCAACATCACCCACCTTAAGATTTTGGGCCCAACCCAATCCAACCAAAACCAGATGCACGCCTCATTCCTCACGTACTTCCCATTCCACGTGTTGGAACATTTGAAACCGTCGTACGTCGAGCAATCGACAACCGAACACCTATCTCGTGTATGAGCTCAGCACAGCCAATGAGGAACTCACAGCTTACAAAAGACAACGCGTATTTTCCTCTCACTCTCACAGTCTCACTCACGCATGATGCATCCGCTGCAGATATTACCACCCACCACCACCGTAGAGTATAGATGAAAAAGTCGCACTGCTCAATCTTTTCTCTCCTTAGCGTCTAAGGAATGCTTCAAAAACGGTGCGGTTTATGCGTCGTCTAGTACTAGTAGTAGTAGTGTGTGAAGTGTGAACACAAGAAAACTTGATTACCGGTCACCCACCGTGACGGACCCCACCCTCCTCAGATGACTTTCCATCAGATACTTCTCTAGAAACTCCGTCAATATTCAAGCTCTCAGACGCGTTTACCGCTCTCTCTCTCTCTCTCTCTGAATATTCTGTATTCTAATGGAAATCTACGCGCTAATTAGCTACGCTCACTTTCCTTGAAGTTTCCTCAAACTACTTCAACTCTCGTTTTCGTCTATCTTTTCTCACTCCTCCACTTTCTCCTCCATTTTATACATCTATCTCTATCTCCACTTTTGAATGCGATCACAACTAGGTTGAAGCTCCGATCAATTTCCCTATTTTACCCAACCCACCATCTTCAATCCTGTTCCATTCCGTATCTAATCCATTCCAATTTCAAAATTCACCACACATCCAGTTAATTTGCTTCACCTACACCCAGAACCATTAATCTCACAATGGAGAACAACAATCAATCCTTCTGGCAATTCAGCGATCAGCTTCGTCTCCATAACTCAAATTTAGCAAACCTCTCCCTCAACGATTCCATCTGGAGCATCAATCATCAGTCAAAACGACCCGAAACCAGGAAGAACTTCGACATCCGTGTCGGCGGCGAACTCCTTAACACCACCACAACCAACACTAACATCAATAAAACCCCACCGACACCAACCCCAACTACTCCCACCTACAACTACAACAATTTCTCACCCTCCCCTTATGATTACAAACACAAGGGATCATCTGCCACTACTCCTACCAATTCCGCCACCAACGATTTCAACTCCTTCAATGACAACTGGAAGCTTGGATCAGGTTTCAACACCACGAATTTCGGGCTACCATCAACACCCACTACACCCCAGAACTTCAGTGGTTTCAACAAGGATAATGTCTACTCCAAACCTTACTTGAACCAGAACAGCCTCTACAGTACAAACTTCAATCTTGGTGTGAAGGGGTATTACAACAGCAAATTCGATCACATCAAGAACAACAATCATAACAACAACCTGATCAACGGGACGGAGGAGAATAATCTATACCAGCCGCACCATCAGTATCACAAAACTGGGAAGAAGAAGGAGAATGGTAAGAAGAAAGAGAATGGAAGTAACAACAATGGGAAAGATGATGGTAACAGCAGAAACGGTGTTGATAAGAGGTTTAAGACTCTTCCACCATCTGAGGCGTTACCTAGGAACGAGACTGTCGGTGGGTATATCTTTGTTTGTAACAATGATACCATGGAGGAGAATCTCCAGAGGCAGCTCTTTGGTACGATCTCTTCTTCTTCAATGTGATTATCTTTAGATTTAATGAAATTGCTTGTAGAAGCCAAGCCAGGCCCAACAACTGTTCTGTTCTGCTCGTCTCTTGTTTGAAATTTTCAGTCCCATTTGTTTTGCTGATTGTGTTGATGATACAAAAAAACTACAGGCTTGCCTCCCCGATATCGTGATTCAGTGAGAGCAATCACTCCTGGGTTACCTCTTTTCCTTTACAACTACTCAACCCACCAACTCCACGGAATCTACGAGGTTAGTACTTTTTATAATTGGTAATCATCATCCTTGTAAAACAATCGTTTGATTGAAATTCCAGGGTTAAGAAAAAATCAAAATGAAACTATCCAAAACATCAATTGGTTCATTATCTGATTGATTTAATTGATCCCTTTAGGCTGCAAGCTTTGGAGGAACCAATATTGATGCCACAGCTTGGGAGGATAAGAAAAATCCTGGTGAATCGCGTTTCCCTGCTCAGGTTTGTGTTTTACCTCGACTGTTTTTATATTTTTCCTCTTTCTTTGGAGTTACCATTGAATGATGCGATGCTTCATTTCTCAGGAACAATGTGAAAAAGTCTTTCAATTGTTGTTAGTAATTGTTACTAAATGGAACTGTAAATTGTGATGATTGCAGGTGAGAGTTCAGACAAGGAAAATCTGCGATCCACTTGATGAAGATGCATTTAGGCCAATCCTTCACCACTATGATGGTCCGAAATTCCGTCTTGAACTCAGCATTCCAGAGGTATATTAATAATATTAACCCTTTTGCCTCTATATATAGGTGAATTCTCTGGCGCCAGGATGGTACTACAGTTTATGTAGCTTGGGTTTTAAATAATATCAGGCAGGTACTGTGCTCCAATCTTACTAAATGATGTTGTTTATGTTGACAGGCAATCTCGCTGTTGGATATCTTTGCTGAGACTGGCTGAAGCTCTTGAAGTTGAAGACAGCGCTGGACTTGTAGGAGCCGCTGCAGAGGGTGGCATATACGACATCAAAAAAAAAATAACAAAAAAGAACACAAGAGCAGCAAGCAACAGATGGATGGATGCATGCTAGCTGAGAAATATAGAAAGAAAAGGAAAAGGTTTCTTAGATAGAAAATAATGATAATACTTATGTTTGTTTTGGCCTGGCTTTCTTCTTGCCATGTATACTACTGTGGTGATGGGGTTTGATACATCATAGAGGTTGAGGTTGGTTTGTTTGTATTTGTTTGTTGACTGGGAAGAATTATGTGCTATAAAAAAAGGGTAAGAGGGTGATAAAGAAACAAGAGATCTATTATAGAAAGAATCAAAAGTGTTGTTTTTTTCCCTACGAACAGTTACTTCCCAATTATGTTTTGTGTTTACATGTATGTGTTGTATATTTGGAATGAGGGATGGATACAAGTGCATCCCACTTTGTTGTGTGGATGATTATACATATATAAGTTGATCGATTCATCATGAGTGTATACCAATATCATATCACATTATGATCTGCCAAACCCCGTCTGTAGAATCAAAGGACCTGGTTTGAAATCTATCCACTAAAACATTGATGGATTTCTGGGTTGTGGCCATTGTAGTTGTGTGTGCTAAACTTCTGGTGTTACCTAAAGGACACAAATGTTGAGTCACAAGCTCAAATAAGTTGGCTGCAGTGACCAGTGAAAGATTATTAGATTGTTTATATGATCATCAAGTTAATTTCTGGTAAGAAGACAAAGTTTGCATGATCCAGGAGGAGAAGACACTGCACAAGTGCATGCATATGATTCAGGAGAGGCGTAAGACAGCACAAGTGCATGCATATGAATCAGGATATAAATATAAAAGAAGGATAGTTCAATCTCGTGACAAGATGTAGAGTGTTTTCTTGTGGATTTTGTTTGTTGGTTGGCAGGAACATCGATCATGCGATACTTTTAAGATTGTTTGGTTTTCCCTTATCTCATTAGATTAAGATTAAAAAAATATCACATGAGATGATCAGACGCATCGGTGCTGCTGCTTTTGTTTAGAAACGTGGAAATATGTTACGGCAGAAATTTAGTCAAATTTAGGCATTAACGAAGAAGATAGTGGAACTGCAAGTACAAATTACAGAAGAGCCGTGTCAATCAAGGGTGGTTGAGCGATCACCACCACCATACCATTGATTCACAAATGTAGAGGTGGTCTTGTGAATTAAATGTTATTAACAGGCATATAATATAATCACAAATCTTGTTTTTGTACTTTACCTTGGTATTGGAGTGTGGGTGGGTAAGTGGTTGTTGCTCGCTTTTCTTTTTCTTATCCATTGAACCATTTTCGTCCCTCCCGTGACATGCAAGGCACGGCTAATCTTTTTCTCCCCAATCAGAGAATTGTGGAACCCCAAAAGCAAAGATACACAAAGGGGCTGTTGAGAGCTTTATAGAACTTTTCTTTTCAAAAAAAAAAAAAGAGCTTTAAAGAACTTTTCTATACATTCCTTTCATTCTTTCCCTCTCAAAAGTCAGGTTTCTCTTTAAGACTCTGTTTGTTTTAGTTATTTGCTACTGTTTTTATTTGCCTGTTTTTTAAGAAGGGTGTATTACCTAAATCAGATCCAGGCGGGTCTTGACAGATACCATTTATGCTATCAAACAAATCACAAATATGTCAACATAAATAAGTTCATTTGGTCAATCAAATACCGGGTCCACCTAAAAGAAACCAAGATACACTTGAGAGCTTCCTATTAGTACTTAACCAAACCTAACTACAGATAGTTGAAATTATAATACGGTTGGGAACGAACGTAACCCAAATTGCAATTAACTTTTCACTCCTTCTATTAGGGTGGGCATTCGGTTCCGGTTATTCGGTTATAACCGAGAACCGAAATTATTTTGGTTTTTTTTAACCGAAATTTTTAACCGTTTTAAAAAAAATTCGGTTATTCGATTAGGGTAATTCGGTTTACCCGAATAACCGAATTACACATATGGAAAATATTGGCTAATTCGGTTCTTTTTTATAATCCGGTTCTTTTGTGTAGTTCGGTTCCTATTTATAATTAGGTTCTTTTTTTAAAATTGGTTATTTTTTACAATTTTGGTTCTTTTTTATAATTCGATTCTTCTTTATAATTCGGTTCTTCTTTATAATTCGGTTATTTCTTATAAAAAAAATCGGTTTTTGGTTCGGTTCTCGGTTCCAACCTTAAAAAAAATTCGGTTATTCGGTTATTTCGGTTCTCAGACTGAAATTCGGTTATTCGGGTAGAACCGAACAAACACCGAAAACCAAAATTGTTTCATAATTCAGTTTTTGGGTAGAACCGAATAACCGAATGCTCACCCCTACCTTCTATTCAGCGAAGCGAGATCCAGGTTTACAAGAGAAGGAATGATGGAGCAACGAGTGAGATGCCACTTTCAAGCTAATTTCTTTTCTTTTACATACTTCTACACCTTAACAAACCCGAACATGATCGATGTCCTACACACCAATATTCAAAACGATTACATAAGAAATCCCGACTAAATTAGATTGTAGGCGGTTAAATTAAAGTATTGACGTTTCATTTTCGAAACTCTATTCTTGGCTTTCAAAAGTTTCAAGTCAATTAAACCAATCCGTCACATATGACCGAAGTCCAAACCAATTCGACCATTCCATAATCATCATAACACATTACCAATACAAATCCAATACACAAGTTCACACCTTACCAATCCCCAATTACCATGATATTTTACCATTTCAAAATCCACATCTAATATACAACTTTACCTTTATCCAGTTCATTACTTTAAACTCAATAGCATGTCAATCAATCCTTTACCATGTGTCACGCCTTCCAAGCAATTAGGACCAACGTCTTAACAATTATGTGTCAAGATATCACAATAATATAGCACATAATCCAGCATATATGGTAGGTATATAGACAACTAGATGATTATGTTACCTTTATCTAAGTAAAAAAAAACAAAGAATAGAATATAAAGGAATTGAATAAAATAAATTAAAAAAAAAAAAATAACAATATAAAATAAATAGAATCAAATGAAATCAAAATAAAATAAAAAGAAATAACCAAAAATAAAATAAAACAAAAAAATCCAAAAAAAAAACAATCGACAACCAAGGCTAAGGACTAGACAAAGTCAAGTTTCTGGCAACAACGTCATTTTGCAAACAAGGAAATTGATATACTAAAAACTACGAAATTAATAAATAAAAAAGTCTGTCGGATTGCAAAAATCCCGGTCGCAACAGTATAGCAAATAGAAGCAACCTGGTATCAATTCGTGGGACTTGAATAAAGTAAGTCTAATCCTTAGAAAACTGGGAATCAGGGGGGTTGTTCTTGGTTTGAAAATTAAATAAACAAAAAAAACTTACACATAAAATAAAACTGATAAAATTATATGGGTGAGGGGAACCCTGGGTTCAGTCTATTCTTCGCTAGTCAGATTATGTTACAAGAGATATGGATTGACTAAATTTTTTAATATCTTACTTGCATTAAATCATAATCACAGGAAGCTCATCTAGTAGAACACACAAGATCTAATCAAGATTCTAGCGAAACACTCCTAGATGGATTAAGCACATTATTCAAACTTGAATGAAACCTAATTAATCCAGTTCGATTTTCCAAAAGAATTAAAGCACTTGAAGGACAACAAAATCATTCTGATCTAGTTTCCACAAACAACAGATTAATAGGACCATCTTGTCAATCACTGATTTGATCATAATAAGATTCAAACGCTAATTAGCAAATCCATGAAATTTCTTAAAAATCACAACTTAAACTTCAATATGAACAATCTAGAAATAAAATCTCTTATCAAATCAATAGATAATTGCAGAATCAACTAGCTACAAATAACCATCTCTCAAAGTAAATCCTTCCTAGCCTAACTTGTTACAAGATATAACAAATATAGATAGAAGATAAATCATCCGATATAGAAGACTCCTGCTTTTGTCAGATTTGGTGACGCGCCAGCTAGAGGCTGAAGATGATGAAGAGGTGGAAATGGTGTGGTGAGATTGAGAGGTGCAAGCCTCATCTGAGGCATTTGGCATGCATAGGTAATGTTCCCCTAACCCTAGGTGACTTTTAATATCAAAAATAGACATTTTTAACTCTTAAAAACGTGTATTTTTGAATTATGTACGCATCGTCCGGACTTGGAAGTCCGGAAGCATGTCTGGACACATTTTCAGGAAGTTATGTCCTACGTCCGGACATACAAGTTCGGACATAAGTCTGGACATGTTAGTATCTTGATGAACGAAACTGTTTTGGGCCTAGATTCTTCATTTGAACTTTGTTTTGCTCCTCGTTTGTTGTGTTGAGAAGCTTGCAAAGTGAAGAATGCAATTCCATGACTTTTACCTGTACTTGACACATAAAATGTATCAATTATTATCTAAACAAAAATCATAGAAAAAAACACACGATAAGTGAGAAATATTAGCCAAACCACTATAAATAATAGACAAATTAAACCCTTCAAAGTCTCTATATTTCACACTTATCACCTTCCTTCTATCCAATCCATGAAACACCAATTGGGAGCCGTCAAAAGACCAAGGCCCACGGTTCAAAACCGTATGCATCATTTCTATCTTTTTGAATTCACACAAGAGAAGATCCTTACCTACTACGCAAACTCTAAGGTGATCACCATCCATTTGCCCATCCCTTCCCAACGTGTTCACCATCGCACGGACATCAAGACTCCTAGAAGAGAAAAGTTTACTGAGCAAACAACAATAAAAAAGGGAGTCTTCCCTTCCAACAAGATCATCCAAGCATGTGACCTCCTTCGAGAGGGTTAGACCTGCACAACGATTAACTAGCTCCTTCACCAGCTCATGCAAAGACTTTTCTACCATGCCCAGAGGGACCTCCACTCGCACAAGAAGATGAAGAGAGAAAGAGAGGGAAAAGATGAAGGGAAGATAGAGAAAACAAAAAAATATAGCAAAAATGCCAACCCAACAACAATAATAAGTAAAACTAGCCCCGCCCCTAGGTTAACCCCAATCCCACGTGTAAAATCTAATGATTACTGATAAAACCATCTTCCAAGCAACACTTCCTAGGAAAACATACACATAAATCTAAGAGAGTTCATATGGGACAAAAACGAGAACAAGGAGTAGAAACCCTTGAGAGAAAACCTCTGGCAGGATATACTAAAAGAAAATTTTATCTGAAGTCTAATTATAAAGAATGTACTTCCTCCTATCCTTTTTATTTGTCATTCTACAACCTTGCACACTAATTAAGGTTAAAAAAAAAAACTTCCAAAAATGCATATTATAGTGATGTTACTTTTTTCTTAAAAAAGGAAGTGAATTGTGTTGCTTTTCTCTTTCATTATGATTATATCGGTATAGACATGTTCTTTTTCCTCTTAACCAATTGCCATCATTTTTCTTCCTCCATATAGCAATTGCATTGGAACTGCAAAAAGTCATTCTACATGCTAGTGCCAAGACAGTTGGGAACCTTAAAACGACTAATAAAAAGAATAGGAGGGAGTATTGTATTATAAATCATATATCATACACTCATATCTATGCATTTGTTAAATCATATCTATTACTATATATAATTATACTCAAGATAATATAATTAACTGTATCATATCCATGATTTCATATAATTGTATATATACATGTGCTCCTTATATTGTATTGCCAACTCCATAGAATCATATCCAAAGAATTCATATGGTTGTACCCGTAAGACCATAAACCGTCAACCCATAACCCTAAATATGACATAATATGTATCCATGATAAATTATAGGTAAAACTTACCGAAAACCACAAAAAGTTTGCTAATTCACAAATTATATCATAGTTTTTTTTATATATTTCCACTACCACAATAAAGAAATAGTATCTGTCAGATACCACAAATTGCTAGCTCGGAACATTTTAAGACCAATTACTGCCTACATATTAACCGACATTGTTCTCAATATACTACATTAATATTTTTAATTCAAAAACTCTAATAAGAATTAATAAGGTATATTTAAAAGGTAAATATAATAAAAAATAAGTTATTAATATTTTTGTTTAAATTGACAAAATTAAAATACATATAAATAATTCTAAAACATTAAAAAATTATTGAAAGTATAATATATTGTATAGAAGTTACAAAATTAATTAAAAATATACATAAAATAATGAAGAGTTTGAAAGTTTAATTTTTTTGGTAATACTATTTTATTTATTCAAGTTAAATTTTGTGACATCCAAATAATGCATTATATTTTTACATTTTATATTTTACTAAATTAGAGAAAATTACACTATTATAATATATTATGTTGATGTTTCAAATTTCACTTAATATTAAAAAATAGAAATATTATTGGAATATTGCAGACTTAAAAAAGAGCATGTACACAGTCCATTAAAAAGTAACGCAAGCCTCATACAGAGATGTGGACTCTACATGAATTTACAAATTCCTTGTCGGGTAAGTTCCGACCTGGACGAAAGGCGTTGGTGGTGAAAAAAATTCATTTAAACGATAAATATTGCAAAATTAAGGAAACATTATTAAAACAATTATGTTTGTATGATAATGTACAAAATTTTAAAAAATGATGAATGTCTCTACTAGTAGTTATAATAATTATCTTATTACATAAGTATAAAAAAGTGAAAATAAAACATGTTGTAAAAAAAGAAAAAAATTTGAAAACAAAGAATGATAAAACACACCGTTTTAATCCAATCGTAAACACACCAAAAAGAAGTGATAAATTGCAAGACAAGATCAAGAAAAAAGTGTTATGCAACATATTTTGTTATGCCCCGGATTTTTTTTCTTTTTTTTATGATTCGCAAAGGGAGTTCATATTAATTTTTTGACCTTATATTAGTATGTTTATGACATTCTCCTATTGTTAATATGTTAGCTTGAGAAAGGACGGTTACATTTGTCTTTCCCCTTGTAGTTGTTTATTTTTGATGGAGTATTTCTTTTATTTTGATTTTTCCTCCGTCTCTTTCATTCACGTTTTGCACTTCCTTGACACCGTAACTTCCCGCTTTGCTTCTTTTCTCAACCTTCCTCCCTTTGCTCAATCCCCTCTTCATCCCTTCTTCAATTTTCTCTCAATTATTAATTGTTTTAGGTTAGCTTGTGGACTTCGTTCGTCTGTCGATCATCTGACAGGTTTGGGTTGTAGATCTGTTTCTATTCTCCGTTGAGTGCCCCTTTCTTCTTTTCTGATTTTGATTTTGGAATTCGGGAATTGTTCAGTCCGAGATTCGTTGTTTTGAGTGGAGATTCGAGGGAGCGTTTCGTAAAGTCTGCAGAGGTTGCGTTGCTTCGGATGTGAGGTAGGTGCTAACAGAGAAATTGTAGGAAAACTATATACTAAAAAGAATAAAATAATAAACTAATCCTACAACTCTACTACGGGTAACAAAATAAAACCCGGTCGGAGTTAGTGTAAATATATTACGACCGAGAGTATCGAACCCAAGGGACTTATAGAAAACTAGTCCTAATCCGGTAATAACCTATTCTATAATAAAGGGTGGAATGTGAAATATTTTCTAACCCTAATTAAAAGTAACTAACTAAGTGGTGTTTACAAGGAAATTATTCTTGATCTCGGGCTTAAAACCATCTAAGTATCAATATGAACTCGAAACATAACACAAGCCTTCGAATTAACCAACAATTGAATGCGCCGGACATCCTGTCGGGCACCAGATGCACGGCACATTCAAAGACATTGAATGTGCCAGACACAGGAGATCCGGCATTACACCCGGCACGTTCAAAATGTAAATGCCACTCTCTTGCTCCGCAATGAAAACAAGAAACTCGTCCCTATTAACAAATCGAGCATATCATGCCGCGAAATGAACAAGGAAATGGGGGAAATGGATTAATTCTCACTCTTACCACTAACCCTTAATTCATAAGAGGAGAGTAGGAAGATCATTAAGAGAGTCTAACCTATCTTACTTGGGATTTATCGTCCACAAGTAAAAATTGCATGAAGAGAAAAAGAGATCAACCAATTCTCTTTCAATAAGAACCTTACTCTTAATAAACTTGAAAATTATATTAAAGAAATCATATTGTCTACAGAAGAGGAATTCATCCCTAACAAGAATTAACAAGGATTTCTACTTCACCATCCACTCAAATAAAGAAGAAATACATAAGGGAGAAGGAGATTGGTTATAGCCTCAACCCTGACAAGATCTTCTCTTCTTCTCGTGGATGGATCCGTAGAAATGCCTTGGACACCAACACTTGGAATGTGGGCGGAAATGGAGTAATGAATGGAGTATAATATGGTGTTGAAGTGTGTCAATTGTAGCCTGCCTCGGCCTATTTATAGGCATTAAATGTGTCGTTGCCGGGCGTCGTGCGGATCACCAGTAGCCGGCACACGTGAAATGCGCCCAACTGTTAACGGTCGAACCGTCAATTCCGTGCGAAACAGTGCATATGTCGGGTAGAAGATACCCGGCATCACACCCGGCACCATCCTTTTCACCAACGGTCAATAACTGCTATCGCTTGGTCAATCGTGGTGACTCTTTACTTATGCCGGATGGAATCTACCCGGCATTAGGTCCGGCAAGGCCTCTTTCTGTTTTGTGCTTATGCCGTGCAGAAACAACCCGGCATGGAGTCCGGCTTCAACTGAACTTTTGCCTAGAAATCATTCCTTGCACAGAAAACTCATAAAAACATAAGTCTGTACAAATATTATACTTTAACACATAATAAGCATAAATAACATAAATATAACTTTATTTAGATAAATATATACTAAATCTAGTGCATAAAATATGATAAGTCTGCGGCTTATCAGTAGGTGGTAGACGGATTTGGTTGTGTATGTTCACCCACGGGGTTTCTGTTTCAGTTTTGTATATGTTGATTATATGGTCTCTAATTTGTGGTGAATTTGATGTGGATCTCGAATCGTGTTTTGCTCTATTAAAACCCCGTGTGAGAGTGTTTAGTTTTGCATATTTTATTATGAGAATCTTTGTGCATTTCAATGGAGTTTTGAGCTTTGGAATTGCCCTCTGTTGCGTCTTCAATTTGTAGTTTTTGCCGTATCCGGACTTGCATCCAGACCTGTATGTCCGGACATAGGGTCGGACGCCTCTGTTTCCTTCTGTTTTGTGTGATGTCCGGACGAATTCGGACATGTAAGTCCAGACGGGATGCGAGGACGAGTTTTGGAATTTCCATTAGATTTGTGTCTTAACATGCAAGTTCAAACACAAGTTCGGGCATGTGTTTACTGACTTTCAGACTCTGTCTAGACTTGTAGGGTCGGACAGAAGTCCGGACACACCTTTTGTTTTCAAACTGGACTTGCATCCGGACTTGTAACCCAGACATAAGTTCAGACGTGTTTAGTTTTGCAGTCTGGTGTGCGTCCGGACTTGTAAGTCTGAACACATGTCCGGACATCTTTGTTTTGTGTCACAACATGCGTCCGAACTTGTATGTTTGGACACATGTCCGGACACGCCTCTGATTTCGCATTACTTCTTCGTTTGAGCTCCGTTTTAAGTGTTGTTTACGACGTTGTGTTCCTCTCTTCGAGTACTATCTGTTGTGATATGTTTTGGCACGTGTATATGTGTACTTTGATTTAAGAGTCTTTGATAAGCCTTTGAACTCTTATTTACTTTGAAAGTGTGTTCAACTTCTGACTTCAGTGTGATCTTTCGTATTTCATTGGCCTTGGTTTAAGACATCGTTTCAGCTATGACTTCTGTTTTTATGTGTTTATGGCCTTGTGCTTTGGTGTTTGAGCTCCACAACACCTTCTGTTCTGATTTGTTGAACTTCTATTTTGGGGACCTAGTTTCTATGCAATTTGAGCCGTGGATGGCTGGGTCAAGCTATCCCGTAGCATGTTGCGTAGACGTCATTTCTGTTTGTGTTGGGTCATGCCCATTTCTGTTATGGGGGTCGACGGGCCCTTTGGTCTTTGGACCATTTCTGAGTTGTCGAGAGATCTGTTGATCTATTGGTCTTTGTCATTTCTGTGTTGTCGATGGATCTCTTGATCCTTGGGTCTTTGACCCCTTTTGTATGTGTGTGTTGTGAGTAGGGTCCCACCTCTGTATGTGAATTGATCTGTTTCCGTCTGCTCTGTTTGTTTCTAAATTCTGAAAGACTGCTGTGTGTCCTTTGAAAGCCTCTGATTTGTTAAGTGCTTGGTTATGTCTTCTCTCTCTGTTTTGGTTTCAAACGGACTGCTGTGTGCTTTCCGTCTTCTAACAACTTCTGATTTCGATAAGCTTCTGACTTTGTTAAGCTTATGGTTTATCAAGCTTCTGTTTCTGCATTTTTCCTCTAAGGCCTCTATTTCTAGTTTCACTATGCTTTGGTATAAGTATAAATGTATGTTCAGTATCTCTTTTGAGCATGCTTAGCTGATGAAGTTTATCACCTGCTGAGCTATAGTTTGGCTCACCCCTATTCCGTCTGATTTGCAGGTTTAGCTCCTGGTTGGAGTCTCAGCTTCTGTGTTTGGCTTAGCACTTTGGCTTATCAGATGGCTTGAGGCCCTTTTGTATTTGGCTTCCGCTTGTAATTTGTAAGACAATTTGTAATATCATTGTTAACAAATGAGCATTTGGTTCTGTTTTGGGGATTCGCTAGTGTAGCCTCACGTGTCTTAGGTAATAAGCGCGCGGCGTGTAACGATCTCTCAACCAGGGTGGTTTTGGGGTCGTTACATATTCTCTCCACGACGAGAGCTCTTCTCTCCTCTCTCTTGTATGTCACTGTTTCTTCTTTCCACTTTTTCTACATGTATTCTTATGTATTTGAGCTATAATCATCAGTTTAAAGTGATTCTCCAATGCCATGGTTCCTCATATTGATGTATACTAGGGGTATGGGTTAATCTTTCTCTGATTTGGATTTTCTTGAGTTTAAAGGTGGTGTACGTCACTTCTATTCTATTTTCTTCTTCCTCCCTTTTTCTCTCTCTTCCATTTCCTTATGTTTTTGATTTTATCGGTAGTTATCTAGTTGCATGTTTTGTCTTTCCAATAATTTCTTCTATGACAATTATGTTTTGGTCTCAAGTTGTGTATAGTTTTATGGCAGGGGAGACCTCTGATTTGTTAGGTTTCTTTTTGGGAACTCTATGTCTGTTAGGTAATCCTGATGTTTCAGGTATCTTTGTCCAGTTTTTGTTTTTGTTTTCGGTGGGTGAGGTTGATTGGCAGATGGTAGAGCTCTCTGATAGGGAAGGTGAGAGCTTGATTAGAGGGAACCAACATGATTGTTTGTTGTCAGTGCCGATTTGTGAAGGAAGTCTCCTGAAGCCGATGCGAGCAAATGTATCATATGTGCATAAATTGAGGGTAAGCACAGTCTGGTGTTGTGAAGGATACGATTTATTTCGGAGCTGATTTAAGTGACAATGGGAAGTCGAATGAGTCATCGAGGAGTGGGGAACAGTTGAATGCATTGATTGTTGCAGGTGGCCGCCGTGTACTTCATCTCATAGTAGATGAGTGTCTCTCCCCTGCTTCCTATTTTGGACAATCCTTCTTCTATTGTCAAAGTCAAGTGCAACGGTTTCTCCCTTCAAGATTCACCATGGTTGGAATGATGTTGTTATCCCTTGGTCTCTTCATTGTTTTGGCTTGCCATTTTTTAACCTCATTTTTTGGCAACAAAATCTCTTTACTCCAACAGAGACAATAGGTGCGATGGTGTTACGGGCGGTAAAGGATGACTTTGTCTTTGATTGTTTTACGCCACAATTGACCCGCTGAATGGTTGTCTGGACTACTCTTAGGCTTAATCTTGCTCCGCAATAGTTGACTCAAACTCGGTTGCATGTCCACTACTTGCTTAACGCCATAAACTCCAATCGCTGCATGCGCCACCGCCTCATGCACCGTGTTCTCCAAACTGATGATGCTGATATTATAATCCATCATAGTCGCTTGGGGATCGCGATCTTATTGAGGCTGGTGACGGTGATGAATTGGGGGAATAGCTTGGAGATGAAGGCGAGCAGGGTGAAGTCTTTTTCCTCAGCGATTTATCTGGTGTTTTTTATGGTGTTGTGTCAAAGTGCAAAGGAAGCTCGACAGGTGCTCTGATGAAAGCCACCATTGGAGTTAACATACAATCTTGTTGGTGGAGCCTGCAATAGAGGTATGCCAACATAGAGCTTCTCGGTAGGTCTCTTGTCAGTTTTTGAAAGCTTTGAAGATCGAGATGCTGCAACTTGCTGTATCGTTTGCCTCCATCTCCATCCAGTATAATGGGTAGGTGGATGATGATTTTGATGGGGACTGAGATGAAGGGAATTAGTATCCTCGAGACTTGTTGGTACTACATCTAAATGATAATTTTGAGAAGGAAGTGCGACCATTTGCCGCTGTCGAGAAGACGAAAAGGGTGAAGAATCTTCTACGGTGGGAGGAGCATGTTACAATGGATCGGGCTGGGATAGTACAACAATTGCTGTAGGCACAATTGATTGGTAGTCAGTTGTTCGTGGTGGTTGGTTATTTAGTTTTCTTATTCATCCGGTCTTGTACATATTTTGTCTTTTGGTGTCGCTGCCGTAGAAGGCTTCAACAACAACAGATGGTGCTAATTATTGGTTGACTCTAGATTTGCTCAAGCAACTTCCTTGGAGGAATTGGTTGTGAATAGCAAATAGCCACTTTGACATGTTTCACTCTTTTTATACTTATCTTGAGGGCTTTTGCTTATCTAATCATTAATGGTCTCACTATGTTATATTATTAATGAAAAGTAGGATGGTGCTTTCGAAAACACACCAAAATGAAAACTAAGTACCAGCCTTAAATAAGATCTAGCCATCCATCTTTAATACTCAATCCACCGGACAGGATAAAACAAGGGTATTAATGGAAGCATACTGTCCCAAATTTCCTTCGTAACAGGCCGACTCTCCCCCCTTTCTTGTTCTCTCGCTCGCCGGCCAAAAACTTCCACGGCTCAGTTTGCCTGCTCGATCTTTTACCTTCCGCCGATGGAGGGGCGACAGAAGTGAGTCCGTTCAAAACATCTCTAACAGATTGCGGATCAAGCGTTCACCATGGCCGTGGCACTGCTTCTTCACCACAGGCCATGAGTACCTTCACTTCAGGGTGCCATTTTCTCCCAACTCTTTCAAGGATAATGCGGCGTTATTTCATCATGTATGGAGCCTCGAACTTCATATCAGTACAATTAAGCAGCGCGATCCCCGCTCGTAGTCTGTTTGCTGCCCCTCTCTTTGCTCCGCCATCATCCTGCTCTCGTAATTCTGGCAACCTCTCCACTTTAGATAACAAAAACCCTAGAAAGTGTAAAAGTTTTGATTAGCCAGGCCATGGACGCAAAGGATATACTGGGTTTGCCGAAAAATGCACCGCCAATACCTGCAGAGAAGAAGTCTAAACCTCCCAAGGAGCCTCAGAGAAAACCTGATGGAATTTCCCGTGAGGTAAATCCTTGCTCCCCATCGTCATTTTCTACCAATGAGCACAAGTATGAAACAATTTGCTATACGCTTTTTTTTTCTTTTTAATTTTAAATATTGGGTGGTTGTATAGCTTTATATGCTCACTGGAGGAGTGGCTCCCCTCATGCCTACGGTTGATCCATCCCAACTCAAGAAACGCCCCCCACCGGATGAGAAGGTTAGTAGTATGTCTTGAATCTTTCATTTCTAGATCAATTACGTTCGCTAGCTCAGTTATTGCCCACTTTACAAACTATCTTCACATGATGGCTATTTTAATCATAGCAGTGGCTTCTACTATGAGCCTTAGATGCTAAAATTTGTGTTGTCTTTGCTTTTGATGATTTGTTGAGCAAAGAAGAATCTGATTGTTAGCTCAATGTCCCAGAAATTTATTCATGTAGCATATGATCTAATATCTGTTTTCTAATAAGTGCTGGGTACATGTTACTAAAGTGTTAGACCTATTTAGGAGCAATTGATGCTGATATGTGACTAGTAACAGCTTTATGTGTTGATGATTGGTGTTGATTAGTAGTCCCTTCCAAATGCACTTCTAGCTTCCTTAAGTGAAACTCTACTGATGTCGTTGAAGTTGTTCCTCCACTGGTAGATGTGACTCGGAAGGCTTTAACACATTTTCTATCATCTAAGGTTGTAGTGTGCCTTGAAATATAAATACATTTAGCTGGTGTTGGTGTATTCCTAACAACATCTTTAGAAGAAGGTGTTAAGGTCCTAAGCTGGATTATGTTATGATAGTTTCAATGATCTCCGTGTTGAATCAGGTGACATGGCAGTGGCTATCCTTCACAAACTCTGCTCGGAAGGACAGCTTGGAGCTCTACCATTGGGTATTTGTTAATTTACCTTTCTCGAGGAGACATACAACATTTTTCCCATGCTTTTTTACTTTATGCAATATACTTGCAGGTTAGGGTTGTAGATGGAGTACCACCAACCGGTGATTATCCCTTTGCCAAGTACAACAAGGTACACATGAGCAAGTATCTTTTTTGAGTTTAGGATTGAAGCACAATGATTTGAGGCTTACAATTTGCACCGGTAGGAAAAAAAGTAGCATTTTCTTTTTATTCTCTTCGCTCCTTAGCACACCTGTGAGTCACATAGTTTTTCATCTGCTTTTGGGTTTGAAGCTGCTGTTTTGTCGGAGGCTTCAATAGTGAGATTGTTTTGTGAAAGAAAATGAAGAAACAGAGTACACTTTAGCTCATATATATGCTTGATATCTCTCAAATGATTATCTTCTTATATCTTATTTGATGCTTTGCAGTCTGTTGATGTTGTCAAGTACACAGAAGAGGAATATCAAAAATATTTGATTGATCCTGTATGTATCTCTCAAATTCATTTATATTGTGCAGCAGTTATTATTTAGAGGTTGTTAGCTGTCCTAGTGTTCTTATTACATTGCTAGCATCTAGATAGTTTCAATTTATGTCTCAGTATTTCATCTAATTTTTTTTGTCACGGATATATTATTTTTTAACTTGGATTCAGGTATGGTCAACTTTGAAGCTGGGTTTGTGTATCTAATTTCTCTCGGTTTTATGTAGCTAGCATCTAAATATTTCATGATCGATATTGTGCTTTTGTTTTCCAGAAATGGACCAAGGAAGAGACAGATGAGCTATTTGAACTATGTGAACGGTTTGACCTCCGGTTTGTTGTAATAATGGATAGGATTTCGTCATCCCGCACCATGGAAGAACTAAAAGACCGCTACTATGGTGGTATTGATCAGCTCATTTTCATAGCTGCCCCTTGGGTTCTTTTTTTGTGCTTTTGTATAAATCCTAGACAAGCAAGTGCTAAGAACTTTTGGGTCTCACGTGGGCACAATTTCCTACATTTAATCAGTGAATGTTTTGACTGATGTTCTAGTGTGCCTTTCTCTTTTGTGTAGTTACTCGAGCTGTTTTGGCTGCTAGAGCTGGCTCTCCTGCAGACGTTTCAGGGCATCCTCTCATTAAGGTTAGTCATTAAATCCGATGAGATACTTCTATATGGCAGCTTTTTACTGTATGGATCGAATTTTTCTTATATACTGTCTCGAGTTAGAGCTAATCAAGGATACATAACAGGAGGCTTTGACTCATTTTATTATGATGCTCTCAATATTCACCCATTGCAGGAACCATATAATGCTCAGCAGGAGGTTGAGAGAAAACGTGCATTGTCTATGATCCTGTCTCAAACAAAACACCAAGAGCGCAAGGATGCAGAGGTCTAAATTTCGACTCCTGGTTATGAACTGAAGTGTTTTGAATTGCTCCTATTTACTTGAGTTTTTACTTGTAAATAGTAACTGTTCTGCAGATTATTGCTGAAGCGAAAAGGATCACAGAGTCTCGCTTACTGGCCAAGGTAAGTCCTGCATGAATTGCATTTCTTAAAAAACAGTATTATATTTGTAGTGTATCTGCTTGCTATCAAAATGGTTGATTCAAGTTGGGACTGATTTTATATATACATATATGTTTTGAATGTGAAAAAGTGGATAAAAAATATACCAGCTAAAGTTTCATATGTACTTCATCATAGTTTCACTGTGTTTCTTAAATTCTCTCGCTTAGAATTTATGTTGTTTTCTTCCAGGGGGCTGATGAAGCAGAGTTGCCTGATGATTCTGATGGGCATCTTTTGGCCTCAGATGAAGTTTCCCCTTCTAATATGCAGCAGCTCACTCCGGGTTCTGCTGCAGACGGCGCATCTACGCCCGCTTCTCTTCGATCGGTGAGTTTTTGACGATTACACTTCTGTATCTTTCCCGCTCTTATCTTGTGGTACATTCCTTTTGTTTATCAAAAAAATTTCTGTATTGTATCACTCAATATTCATCGTTAATGGGGAAAATGTAGTATTGTTATCCTGTTATTATTATGCTCTTCAACCCAGAAAGTAATGCACACTTTCTTTTACCCTTCCCTGGTCATATAACCTGTCACCTTGGTTTTGTTTGAATAAAGCTATTTTGAGGATTGAAATAAGTTGACTATGATCTCATTTTACAGCTCAAAGTGTACTTGAGAACTTATGCTCTTGAGCAAATGGTTCAAGCTGTCAGTACATCTGCTGGTCTTCGGACTATTAAACGGGTGGAGCAGACATTGCAAGATCTTGGGGTAGGGTTCTTCTCTGTTTCCTTGAATATTTGTGCTCATCAAGGGAGTGTATTGATTTTACATGACGAAGGAGTGTTTCATATGCTGAATTAGGCTTTGTTTGGGAACATCTGACACAATTATTGAACTATATCCTTCCTTTTGAAGGTTAATTTGAAACCTAAGGTCCCTACAAAAGCTGTATGTGCTGAGCATCTTGAATTGAGAAAAGAAATATTGACCTTACTAAACCTTCAGAAACAGGTGCGTTGCACACTTCTGTTTCCTAGAATGTACTTCTTCTGGAAGCTAGCTACTCCGTAGTCTTGGTTTATAATTTGCACTGAGAAAATATGTCTTTTTATCAACAACAGCTGCAATCCAAGGAGAGTCAAAATGAGGGTTCTTCCTATCGTGAAGGCTCATATGGTGACATGCCCGGAACACCCAAGGTTTGACTTTGATAACCCCGCTTATAGAGCGACACATTTAACACCATGGCTGGCAACTTTGGGGCCTATACTTTTCTTTTTTTCTAAATCATGCCGTGCTACATGCTCGAAGTCTATTTTTATCTTTTTTCTACTTCTTTCAGCAACGTCGTGCTGGAGATCAAGATCGGGCTTTTCCCCCTGAGCCTCCTCTAAGTATAGGAGGTACTGGTTTTATATTAGTTGTGGCATGTTATCCGTAGTATAAAAGAAAAATAGTGGGATAACCATGTATTGTCCGTAAGGATATATTTACTTAGTAGTGAATATATATGATTGATGCAACTCTTTACTTGCAGGTGAAAGACCCGGTAAAAAGGATCAGAAGCGGAAGGTTAGTGCAATTTGTATTTATTTCCTTTCGATTGATTGTATGTTGGATGTGCGACCTGCCTGGGTTTGTTCCATCTCTTAAAACTTGTCTTTTTTTTTCTGTGTGTGGTTCTTTTTGAATTGAAGGGACCTGGAGCTGCTCCGTCTTCACCAGCTCAACTTAAGAGAGCTCGAAAGTTGAAGAGCTCAGAATAATTAATCAGCAGAATGAAGAATTCTGGATCAAATTCAAAGTGGGCTGGCCTTCGTTTGATCTGTTGTTTTGTAGATCAGGTAGAGTGATAACTTCTACGGGGAAACTATGCCCTCTGTTCTCTGATGGTAAGAAATGGATATGACAAATTAAGGTAGTCTTCCCACGCGGAATATCTCTCATCTGAGAGCTCTGACTAGTAGTACGTAAGAATGAATTGTCTTCCAAAAAACAAGGCGGCATGGTTCGAATTCGCTGATTCCAAGTTAGTTTAGAAAATTACATTAGATCAGACGATTGAAGTTCGGATTAGAGTGCTATTCATTGAATGTACATAATAGTTGACCTGTGGGATGGAGCATGTGTAATACACATTTTTTAAATATGTTTGATGATGTTGGAACGTCCAAGGCTGTTTCTGTGGATGTTTCATTTCATGTGCCCCCAAATCATTTTCTGGAATATACGGGTACATCCATATCGTTTTTTGTCTACAAGGTTTGGCTGGCGATTCTTTGATCTTTGGAAGCAATAAAAATAGGATATGGCTAAATTCTTGCATACAGTACGAACCCGACTATTTAGAACAGTATAACACTAAGGGCATCCACAATAATCAGTTATCTCTTAACATTTCCCTAGATGCCAGATCATTATTATATATTATTTTATTTTATAAGAAACTCTATCAATCTATCACACTACAATAACAAAAGTCTTAACATTCTCACTTTTTTATTTACACAATACTATACACTACTTTATCTACCTCTCGGTTACTTTTTTCTTATTATAACACATAAATATAGTAAAAGAACCAATAAGAACATATTTCATACATTCCTTAATTAAGAAACTTGGAGAGAGAAAAGTGGTGGATTACACTCTATTGTAGGAGCTTATTTTGTTTTTTAGTAAGGAATGGGAGGAATCACCCCTTGCTGTAGATGCTCTAAGGTGAAACATACATTTCAACCATTGACCCCGGATTTCCTAGCTGTCGTGTGACTTTTTCATGTAATTAAATATGATAGTGTAATTTTTAAATGATGTTTATTGAATTAAAATTTTCTGTTCAACTTTGATATATTTGTAACTGTTTTTGTTTTTTCTGTTTTCTGTTTTTGTATATGATCATATGTTATTAGAGAAGAATGTTAGATCCATGTAGGATTTAAATGGTACTCATACCTAGACCACCTCTTTATACGGTGGTGATTCCGTTGGATGGGGTTGTATTCTTTATCCAATTCCAAAGTGGTGAAGGTGAAGTGTTGAAGTGGGTATGATCTAGAAGTAAAAATGTAAATTAAAAGCTACAAAAGATCAAGTGGGAAGGAAAGATTTAAAAGCTTTTAAGTAAAAAAAGACTCGGTTGAACTTATACATGTACATAACTCACAATTCAACTACACCACTTTTAAATTAAAAAGTAAAAAAAATTATTGTTAGCGTGGAGAGTCAATAGATAAATTAGGAGATTGAAAATAACTTTTAAATAGTACTACAGCGGGGATTTTTTTTGGACTCAAACCATTCATGTAGTGTTTTTTTATATAGTAAATATAATAATAGGTAAATAGATTTTCTAAAAAGATGTAAATGCATGTCCACGGCACTATGGCAGCAAGCGTATAGGTTTGCGGCAAATTCTTGGCTACAAGTGAATGTAGCTAGGATGGCTACATGTGAAAATATTTTAGTCAAATAAAAATAAAAAACTTCTACTTATTTTTTTACTTCTTCCTATAAGTTAAGTTGTAATCGTAGGACAATAGCCATCTCGATCACTCAGTTTTAGATCGTATCTGCAGATAAGAAATATGTCGTGTTTTTTAGGGGGTAAATTAAAGAAGCTGTGTATATATTTGTGTATTGAAGCGTATCGTTACATGAATACAGAACTAGCTATTTATACTGTAGGGTTTGTAGCTAGTGACACTTGTAAGAATAAAGGGCTAAATAAACGAGGCCCACGCAGGGAGCCCAATAGAGAATATAATAACAACTTAATTGGGCCTATTTTGTTTTCCTGATGCGGTGGATAGATTTTCCGTATCTAATCCCGTAGCTTCCTTTGTACTTCCCCTCGAGTCAAAATAACCTGTCAGAGGGAGTTTTGACCGACATTTTCTGAAAGACGCCACATTTAGGGTTTTGGTTAGACAATCGGCGGGTTGTTCCTGAGAGGGAAGATGAGTTATACTGAGTGATCCATTTCGAATTCGTTCACGGATAAGGTGGTAGTCGAGTGCTAAGTGTTTCATTCGACTATGCATGACGGGATTAGAAGAAAGGAACGTGGCGCCGAGATTGTCGCACAGCAGCAGTGGTGGCGAAGGAAGATGGAGACCCAGTTCAGCCAAGAGTTGCTGGATCCATATGGCTTCTGCGGCGCCGGTAGCCAAGGCCTTGTACTCCGCCTCTGTCGAGGAGCGGGAGACCGTAGTTTGCTTGCGGGAGCCCCAAGAGATGAGGTGTTGACCGAGATAAACGAGGATCCCGGAGATGGAGCGTCGATCGGTGACGGAGCCGCCCCAGTCGGCGTCTGTGAAGACGGAGAGGGATCCCGGCTGCTGCGAGAAGAACAGACCCACACTTCTGGTGTGGTTGAGGTAACGGAGAACACGTTTAATGGCTTTCCAGTGAATTTGTTTCGGTTGATGCATGTATGTACATATTTGATTTACTGCAAAGGTTATGTCTGGTCGTGTAAACGACAGATACTGAAGACTACCCAGTATACTCCTGAAATATGTAGGATCTTCGACTTCAGGGGAGTCGGTAGTGGCTAGGTCCCCTGTAGATGACATTGGTGTTGATGTAAACTTTGACCGAGTCATGTTTGTTTTTTTGAGAAGTTCCATAATGTACTGCTCCTGTGATAGTTTTAATCCTTGGGATGTTCTGGAAACAGCAACCCCAAGAAAAAAGCTTAGATCCCCAATGTCTGTGATAGGGAAAGCTTGGGAGATTGTGTGAATGAGCTTTCGAATTAAGGGTGTAGAAGAGCCCGTTAGGATAATATCATCCACATACACCAATATGTAGGCAATGTCAGTCCCATGAGCATAAATAAACAGAGTGATCTGACTGAGATATCTTGAACCCTAGGTCCACCAAATAGTTGCTGAGTTTTGCATACCAAGCCCGGGGGGATTGTTTCAATCCATAGAGTGAGCGTTGAAGTTTGCACACATAGTGAGGGAATCTGTTGTCAACAAATCCGGGGGGTTGCTTGGTATATACATCTTCTTCCAAATCGCCATGTAGGAAGGCATTTTTAACATCAATTTGCTTTAGTGGCCACCTGTTTGAAACTGCAATAGACAAAATGAGACGGATGGTAGACTGCTTAACTACCGGACTAAAAGTCTCGGTATAGTCAAAACCATACACTTGCCCAAAACCCTGTGCCACCAGACGTGCTTTCCTTTTATCCAACTTCCCATCGGATGTCATTTTTGTGCGAAAGATCCACTTGACCCCAAGTGGCTTTATGTTCGGTTTAGGTGGTACAAGAACCCAGGTTTTATTGGCATGGAGAGCATTCAGCTCTAGTTGCATAGCTTGAACCCATTCAGGATGAGTCATGGCCTGTTTAAGAGTGGGGGTATCAGGTATTGTGGTGGTAGTGTGAAACTGATATGGGATAGTGCCATCTGTTCTGTGTAAAGGTTTGAGGGAGTTTGTCTTTGACCGAGTGACCATGGGATGGGTCGGTTGTGGTGCTGTGGGAGGGATGTGTGGAGGGGCTGGTGGTTGAGTTGTAGGAGAGGGATTTTGAAGGTCTGTGGGTGAGAGAGACTGATGAGGAGAGGCTGTTGTGTTTGTAGATGTAGATGACACAGGAGAGGAGTGGGTAGAACTTTGTGAGTCTGAATCTGTTTGAGGGTGGACAGGTGATAGTAAAGGAGTTTCTGAGTGTGGGGGAGAGTGTAGGTTATCAGGAGGGGGAGAGTTTGGGTTATTAGGTGGGAAAACAGGCGATGGAGAAGTGTTTGGAATTAATAGGTTGTAGGTGCGAAGGTTAGACTCAGAAGGTGACTGTGGTGGTAGGAAGGCAAAGGGAAACTCCTGTTCATTAAATGTAACATCCCTGGATACATAGAGTCTCTTCTTACTGATATCATAGCATAGATAACCAGTATGATGTGTTGAATACCCCAGAAAAACACAGCGAACAGATCTGTGGGAAAGTTTATGATGCTGATAAGGTCGCAGGTTTGGATAAACAGCACAGCCAAAAACCCGTAGGATAGAATATTTGGAGTGGTAGAGAACAACAACTCATAAGCTGAGTGATATTGTAGGGTAGTGACAGGAACACGGTTCATGAGATAAACTGCAGCTTTGAAAGCATATGTCCAGTAAGGCAAGGGCATAGAAGCTTGAGCCATTAATGTGATACCCCGGTCAACTACATGCCGATTTCTGCTTTCAACCATACCATTTTGTTGATGAGAGTGAGGGCAAGTCACCCGATGATTGATTCCCTTTGTATGAAAAAAGTTTGCAAGAGGTTTAAACTCTGCACCCCCATCTGTTTGAACAGATTTGATGGAATGATTATAGTAGTTCTCCACCATATTACAGAAAACAGTAAAGACTTGTGCAGTTTCAGATTTAGCATGCAAGGTAAATAACCACATATAGTGAGTGAAATCATCAACGATAAGCATGAAATAACTGTAACCATCCACTGATTTAACAAAGGCAGGTCCCCATAAATCCACAAAAAGTAACTTCAAGGGTTTGGTAGATTTGCTAGAAGAAGCAAAATGGGGTAGAGCATGAGACTTTCCCACACAACAAGCAGAACAGAACTGTATGGGGGTAGTGTTTGTAACAGGAAGATTAAAACTATTTATTGTTCTCTTAGTGACACTAAGTGAAGGGTGGCCCAAGCGGCCATGCCATGTAGTTGCTGAAGCTTTGGTGGTGAGGTTGAGCTGAGGGAGGTTGTTTGAAACAGATTTGATAGCTGCAGACTTGGTTGTAGGAAGAATGTAGACTCCATCCTTAACCAGTCCTCGAAATAGAGTCTGATGTGTGTGAGAATCCTTCAATAAAAAATGAGTGGAGTGAAATTCAAAATAGGTATGGTTATCCAGACAAAACTGATGAACTGAGAGCAAATGTTTTTTAGAGCAGGGCTATAGAAAAGATTTTTTAGATTAAACGTGCGGGTGGGAGTGGAAAAGGAACCAGTACCCTGTGTGGAGATAGGGATAACCGAACCATCACCCAGAGAAATAGTCTCACTACCTGTGTAGTCTTGAGAATTAACATTCAACCGAGAAGGATCTCCAGTAAAATGATGAGATGCTGCAGTGTCTGGCAGCCAATCAGAAGACATATTTAAGGCAGTAGTAGTGTTGTTGGCCGAAAAAGAGGGAGGGGGCTGACTGATAGGAATGGTTAAATCTGTGGTAACAGTCACGAGCTTCATGTCCCCTTTTGTAGCATATCTGACACTGTGGCCTAGTGTCTGGCTGCCCTGAAAATAACACATTGTTTCCTGAACCTCGACCAGCAGAATTGTAATTCGATCTTCCCCTGCCTCTGTTGCTCCTGCCACGGTTACCACCTCTGGAGCCATTGTAGCCTCCTCTGTTATTTCGAGTAGTAGTAGTAGTAGAATTCACTGTCATAGTTTGAGTGAGCTGGGCAGCTTGCTGACTTAGGGTAACTTCGAATTGCAGCAGATTGCCCAGAAGTTGAAATGGAGCAAGTTGAGTGGTGGAGTTCATAATAACAGTGGCCAAGGGGTTATACTCCACTGGTAATCCTTTGAGAAGGAAGACCTGGAACTCAGTATCGGTTACAGCATGACCTGCACCAGCTAGAGAATGAACTATGGCTCTGGCACGATTGTAATAATCAGTCACTGACTCGTCACCTTTCTTAGATAAACTAGCAAGTTGAAGATGGAGCTGCCCTCTATTTGCAACCGACTGGGCAGCATAGGTAGAATTTAGCAAGTCCCACAGTTCTTTAGAGCTTTGACAGCCCATAACAGCCATAATAATGGGTTCAGATAAGGACATGTGAATCACAGACATGATAAGTTGATCCTGATTTATCCATTTTAAATATTGCACTGACTTCAATTTCACCTTCTTTATATTTTTCAGGACACTTGTGAGAGTCGTCCAAGAATTTGTATAGATCATTGCCCCTCAGAAATGGAACAATAGTTGTCTTCCATAAATTGAAGTTATTCTGTGATAACTTTATGAGGTTACCTGCTGCCGATAATACCGACTGTGGAGTGGCTGAGAAAGACGGTGAAGAGCTTGCACCGTTGGCATTGATTCCGACACCTAGCATCGACATCCCTTGAGTGTCGCCAGAAAAGGAATTCGCCGCCATATATTACGGCTCTGATACCATAAAGAAGCTGTGTATATATTTGTGTATTGAAGCGTATCGTTACATGAATACAAAACTTGCTATTTATACTGTAGGGTTTGTAGCTAGTGACACTTGTAAGAATAAAGGGCTAAAGAAACGAGGCCCACGCAGGAAGCCCAATAGAGAATATAATAACAACTTAATTGGGCCTATTTTGTTTTCCTGATGCGGTGGATAGATTTTCCGTATCTAATCCCGTAGCTTCCTTTGTATAAATAACTTAAGCGCTGGTGTCAAACAAATCATATTAGACTGATTTGTTCATTATTGATTGACTGGTCTGATGCTATGAATCCTACTCTCCAGCCCTTTGCCTTACGAATTTATAAGTTGTAAACGTGACAGCTAGTTTTTCTATGGTATGTAAATGTGACATCTAGCTAGATCAATCATATTCTATTTATAGGCTGGCAAGGTTCCTTAATCCCTTCTCAAGTCGAGGTTTTGGCACTTGAATTTGTAGTAGAAGTCTCTACGTTGGCTCATCTTCGTCATGTTCGTTTCCTTACAGATTGTAAAACTATATATGATTATTTTGATGGAGGACCAGAGATCAAGACACAAAGTCTATCCTTGATAAGGTTTTAACAACCTTCTCTTCCTTTCGGGAAGCTTTAGTCTTTAATATTCCACAAAATACAAGTGCTCATCTACTAGTAAACTTAGATAGAACTAGTTATGTAACATATGTAGAGGTGATCATTCGGGCGGGCGGGCCGGGCCGATCATGATTTTTCTGCCCGTCGGGCCTAAAAAATTTGTCCAAGCCCGTTTTAGAAAAATTCGGGCCGGGCCGGGCCCGGTTTTTTCTACATGTGTCAATGCCCGGCCCACCCGGTCCAGTTTTAATTCAATTTTCTCTTTGTCTGAAATGTTTTCTTAAAAATCAAGCATGATTAGAACTACCAAAGTGCTACAATATAATGCGAAGTGAATGATCTATTTCTCTAGCATTACTAGTTACAATAAACCATCGATGACATTTACATAGTATAATCCTAATGTGCACCCAATGTTTCTCAAAAACTCACACTAGTTCTTTGTTCAAGTAATATACTTCAAAGTTCCAACCATCACCGCTTCAGATTCACTTGGCGAAAATGAGGAGTAGAAATCGAGAGGAGTATGCAAACTTAACAGAAAGACAAAAAAAGGAAAAAGACTAAGCGAAATTTGAAAAAACTTGGGAGGAGTAACGGAAACTTAATATATTGATGAATGTAGAGGAACGAGACGAAAAGGTGGGTGATTGAATGAGTTTTCCGGCGAACAGAGTAGGACCTAGAGAGGCAAGAATTGGGATTTTGTTGGAAGCTTTTTCGGGTATGGAATGTTCCAGCTTCTAGGCAACGTAGATAAAATGAGAGATGGTCAGCTCGATTGGGTTTTGATGCTTTGAAACTTTGTTTAGTTGGCTTGCTTACATGGGCTGGCTGGAGCGTGGAAAGTATGCACGCTTTTTTTATTTTGTATTTTTTATAACATTATGCACATAAAATGAGAAGTCCATGTTATAACATATATAATAAAATGATAATGTAATGTAACTATGATAACGGGCCGGGCCGGGCCATCAACTGGGCAAACTTTTAGCCATAACCCGGCCCGAAAAAAAATTTGGGCTGATTTTTTTGTCCAAACCTGTCCAGTCATTTTTTCCACCCATACCCGTTGGGTTAATATACAGGGCGGGCCGGGCTGGGCGGTTGGGCTATATTGACCATGATCGGCTCTAAACATATGGTATCATGATGTACCCCATAGTATTCTAACTTTATACTCTTAATGAAGTGGTTACTTTTTTTTAAAAAAAAGAGAGTAAATTACTCAAAACCCCTTGAGGATTTAGGATATTACAACTAACTCCTTGTGTTTATCATAATTACTGGTAACCACCTTGAGGTTAAGGTATCTTTGACTACGAGTCCCGAAACTATAACTCTGTTATCAGGAAGTTAACTACGTGTTAACCTATCAGCTTAATCATATTAATAAGGTCATGCTGGAAAAAACACTACTTAATCTGTATTATTATTTTCCTAAAAATGTCAACCCTTCCTTGAAAATGCATCTAAAGTGGGATGAGAGAGAATTAGACGATGTTGATTAAGCAATTTTGTTGTCCAGCCTGACATTATTAATGTGATTAAGCTGATAGGCAAACACATAGTTAACTTTTTTATCACAGAGTTATAATTCGGGGGCTCGTAGTCAAAGATACCTTAACCTTGAGGTGGTTACCAATAATTATGATAAACATGAGGAGGTTAACTGTAATATCCCAAATCCTCAAGGAAGTTATGAGTAATTTACTAAAAAAAAACATATTCTATTCATAAATATTTAATAAGGAACATGGACCAGTCTACCGCTCAACCTTTTAGATACTACTACGTAGTATAAAGTAGTAGCCGGTATGCCTTCCTCGTCATTAAGCCTGAGGATTATGATATGGTCCACTGATATAAATTTTAGTCACAGTCTAATAAATTGATTACAAAAAGTTATTCAGATGGAAAATGATGAATTGAAAAACTAAAAACATGTTGTCAAACTAATTGTTCACTTAGGGGTTTAACCGATCGTTTGCACAACTTACCTAAAATATTATCCCGAACAATACATATATTTTTGTTTTTTTAACAGTATAAGTTTATCCATTATCTAGATTCAAAGTGATAAGCAAAAACACCCAGATAAAAGTCAGAAACATTGGACATGTATTGTTTACATCGCGAACCTTACAACAAGGGTCCATAGCTCAGTGGTAGAGCATTTGACTGCAGATCAAGAGGTCACCGGTTCGAACCCGGTTGGGCCCTTTTTCGCAGTTTTTTTATTCACGATTCCGCACTTAGAAGTTTCGCCAGGATAGAATAAAACCGTGAACAAAATGAGGTTCTACCGAGATTTGAACTCGGGTTACTGGATTCAGAGTCCAATGTCCTGACCACTAGACCATAGAACCATTTGTTTTGTAAGGACAGTAATTACATATATAACTGTGTACATAACTGCTAGACACCAAAAATTGCTATTTCACCTATCTAGACTTCTAGAGTAATACAGTATCAAAGGGACGTTTTAAAGGAGGGTATGGTCTTGTCCATCTGAGAATTATACGCACAGTGCATTAGTTAACTTATTCTATGCATTATGTAATCGGTAATGTAACTATTTCTAACCTTTTTTTTTCTTCGTAAATAAAGTAGTTATATTAGAATATCGTGTAATTAAAACAAGAGTTACCAAAACTATTTCTAACTCTTTTTGCTCTCTTTTCACGTGAAGTTCTTTTTTGATGATTTTGGAGGTGAGTTTCTAGCGGGCGGTTATCCAATATTATATCAACCTATTCCGGATAGTTTGGTTGCAACTATACTTCATTACTTGTTTACATAATGGTAATTCCATAGTGCTTCACCGCACACAACGTCGCCAGGAGATGAAGGAAACAACTACCCCCACACCACCATGATCCTCACCTCCAATTGGTAGGAACATGGTGCACTTAGAGGATTTCCGAGATGAAATGGTTTAGATGCAAATAATGAAAACATTCTTGTAGGATGAGAACAAGTTAATAATCTTAATTTTCATATTTGTAAATAACATGTTGGTCTAACCTGGAGAGATGCTCAAGGAAATGGATCAACCGAGTGGACACTACTTTTCCGTACTAGTGTACTCTTCGCCTGATCGGGTGAGTCAACTGGTGGTCTAGAAACCTCTTGACTCATCATCTTTGTTCGTATTCTAGACATTGCCTCAACAATCTTATGCTCTATCCTTTTTTTTCAATATCTGCTTCATTTCAGCGGTCAATCTCAATTGCTCCTTGCATGTTATCATCTTTCTTTGGCTGCCTTGCATGGACCCGGGGTTGCCAAAAGCTTGTCGGATTCCAACTTGTTCACCGAATCCAATAGCATGCCCTAGATAAATCTTCTTTCCAAGAGCACGAGAAAGAGGTTCATGTTGCCTAACTGGAGTCCAAGTACCCTTAGTTACTTGAGACTTGAGAGCTTAACTCATCTTATTACGAATACTACAAATGTCATTATTAATTAGTGGACAATTACACAAAATTATCTATTTTAATTTCACAATCATTCTACTATTTTAGAATTTTAATATGTACCATTTGGCAGAAAATGTCTCTTGCGGCCTCATCGTACTGAGAACTTCAGGCTTTGATTTTTGGGAATGCGACCCAGTTTCCAAATTTGCATGCCTCTTGTCATTGACACCCAGAGAGCCATCCGATGGCAACAATATTTGTTTCTCTCTACTCTACTGAAATACCGCAAACCTTAATTACATTAATTAATCATGAATTAATTAAAAGAACAAGTTTAATCAAAGGTTAGTCATTAACTCATCATGACTAATAAGCCTTAAACTCACTAAGTAATATATAACCTCTTAAATATATATATACTAATAAATACATAGTATGCATAAGTTAAAACATGTAGCGGAATGACTACAGACTGTAGAATTATGACTACAGACTCCAAAATTGCGACTATAGGGTTTCAATGTGTAACTACAGTCACACAGGGACAGGGTCTGGCAAGCTGTCCGAGAGAAAAGCAGCAGGTAGCTACAACACAAAAGTGCAGGCAGCCAACCTTAATGTCGCAGGTAGCTGCTGAATCACTAGATGTGTAGGTAGCTTCTAGTATAGTTGCGGGTAGCCCTGTACAAAATTGTATATAAATTAAAAAGGAAAATCAGCCACCCACATTGTCTAGCCTGCCAAATTGAGAGGGAAAAGAGAGTGCAAAAGTGCTTTTACCTTTTTAAAAAGGAAGCTTCCTAAGTCAACTACCTAGGGAGCCCCAACACTCACCACCTTACTTACACTCTCTCACTCCCATCACTCTCTTTTGCCCCATGCTGTTGTACCCACAAATTTCCTTCCCCTCTCAGCTGAAAATAGCTCATCTCTTCACCATTTTCTTTCTCCTCAATCTCCTAGTTTGACGCTCATGGTGAACTAGCTCATTTCCATTCATTCTCCTATTTAGTCAACTCCTTTCTTCCTCAAAACACCACCAAATTCTCCCCTTCATTTTTCAGTAAAAAATAAGTATTATGTAGGCCTAAAAACCATGGACACACCAAGGAATGAAGGCTAGCTAAGTCATCCAAAATAAGGTAAGAGATGTGTTTTACCTTAAATCATCTCCTTTCTTTACCAGACAACACCACTCACTCATTACTCATTTCCATGTCCAAAAATATGAAGCTTTGAAGCCAAAAATCTGTAGGAAATCCATGGAGAAAGAGTCGCTAAGTTCTAACAAGCTCAAGGTAAGAAAAAGGTGATCTAAGCTTTCACCTTTCTTTCCATACTTGTAATGAATGATTCCCATGAGTATTTCCACTCATTTTATCCCCCTTTTCATGCTTGGACAGTAGCAACTTCCAACCCTTGAAGAAGAAGCCGATTTCACCACAAAAACCATTTTTAAGGAGTTATCAAAGGGTAAGTTTAACTAGACTTTACCATCTGTTTAATCTACCTATTGGCATGGTTTTAGTAGAGATCTAACACTCTTCGTCATTGTTTAAAATAGGCTGGAAATGGCTTGAGTAACCAAGGTAATTTCATGACTCTTTTAAGTCTATTTTAAGCCTTAAAGTTTCCTTATGTTGTTAAGTCTTTCAAGACCTAAATAAATCCCCTATTTCCATGTAATATTCTGTACCAAACTGGTCTTCCATACCAAAGCATCACTCTTGACCAGGTAGTGGAATACAAGCTCAAAAAGTTCACTTTGGAGGTAAGTAAATTACTACCCCTTAAGAACTAAATCATCAAGTTAATGCTTATGTTTTGAGCTAAAAACTAACGTATGGTCCCTTATAGGATAGTGCCAAGAGTCACTAGGGTGCTTGCTGATCTTTGGGAGCTAAACCAGTAAGTTAAAGCTTATGTTACGTTTTAAAACTTTCAGTTCATTATTGTTACATAGCTGTATAAAACCGTGGGTTATACGTGATAAATGAGTTTAACTGGCTTATTAAGGTACTAAAGTGTTATATAACACATTTGGCTAAGTTACCTAATCTAAGATGAATATAATGTCATAAAGATTTAAAGGGGTAAAAATACAATTAACAAAAGATAGGATGTTTGGGTAAAACCCCGAGAATGAATGGTTCTTATGAACATTTTCATGTAATGTTATGTATAATTGAAGTTGTAATAAGGCCATGAGTTTAGGCATTTTATTATGTTATTTAAAGCTTAAATTACATCTTAAGCCAAGTATTTATTTATTATAAGGACTGGTGTGATATTATAAACTGAAATGGTGAGTTTTAATCACCTATAAATTTAGGTAGATATTACCTACGAATTTATAATATATAAGTTGGAAACTTTGTGACATAAATATGTTAAAAACAATTTAAATGCTTAAGGAATGTTCTAGTTGATAAGCTTGGGGTTTAAGTGTAATAAATAATTGAGGGTATAGAGTGATACAGCTGAAAGTTAGGACTTAATGATTAATGAATTTTGTAATTTTGCAAAGTTAAGGGCTAAATTGTAATTCTAGGAAATTTTAGGGGGAAAGCCGTAAATACTAGAAAGTATTGGTCAGGCAGTATTATGGAGGTCAACCTTGACCATATCGTAGATGTTGACCACAATCAGATGAGTTTAAATACAATTATTCTGACTTTAATTAAGTTTAGAAGTTAAATGTAAAGGTTTAAAATAATTGGGGTGAGAATGTAATTTTTGGAAATTCTGGGGTGAAAGGTGATTAAACGGCTAGGATCTGTCTGGGAATGTTGTGAATTTCTGAGAATTTTGGAGATTTATTTGGAATTAAATGAACTAAGGTGCATATATATTTTATGATGATATTGTAAGTAAAGGAAATAAAGAGGGGTCATTTGTAATTAAAAAAGCGTGGGAGTTGAGAATAAATCTGGACAGATTTGAGGCCTGTTCGGAAACTAAATAAAATGGTATAAACCATAGGTTAATTTTATTATAAGAGTAGAAATGTCATGTTATGTGATATAACAATATAATTGTAACATTATATAGTGTTATGTGGTGAAATCGTAGTTAATGGAAAAATATGGGCTGTTGTGAGAGTTTAAAGAATTAGAATTGAATTTTAGACTATGATCTATAATGTTATAAGTATTATAACAATTATAGTGTTAACGTCATATATATGATATAAGGACATAATTATAACATTGTATAAATTGATGTGGTAAGATTGTAATTTATAAAATGTTGGGGGCTATTGCGTGAATAACATCAGTTAGAAATTAATTTTATACTATGATCTAGGATGTTATAAAATTTTATAGCAATTATAAGGTATTAATATTCATTAAGGAGGAAATGAATATTGAATACCAATTTTATAAATGAACCTTATAACTCATATTGATTTATATAACTTTATGAAGTAAAGGGAAATCATATGATATGATTAAATGATCACATAAGACTAATGATAGATTGTTATAAGTATTACATTGATTATAATGTATTAATGTCATTAAAGGTGAAGTTAGTATAAGAGTGATAATTCACATGAAATGATGTGATTAATGAATTACTAGTAAAGTTATAAAATTGTGTGGAGTATTTAATAAACTTCAGAAGTTTAGTAATGTTATATAACATTACATACCATTAGGGTTAAAATCTTAATGTTGGTTTGTGCACGATAACAAAAATAATTGAGTTTAATTATCTCACCTAAAATGGTAGGAAATATTTAATAAATGAGTTTTGTAATTCATATAGATATATAAGAATATATGAAGTGAAGTGCATAATATAATATGGTTGGGAACCATATAATACTAAGTAAAGGATGTTATACGATGGAAAGATAAGTTATAAACCTTAGATGTGAATTTCTAATGTTAAGATATAAGGTTTTAAATAATGAGTGAACTATATAATACAAGGGTTATAAGGAGAATTATAGAAACTTGTGTAATTGGCTAAACTAACCAAGTCAACACAATTGACCAAGTCAACTCAATTGACCAAGTAATGCAAGTTGACCAACTCACACAAGAAATGAGAGTTTAAAGGATAATAACATTATAAGGTCAATTATATCATGTAGACATCAACTATATTGTTATTCACTATATATATATATATACACACACACACATACACATAATTCAAGTAAGTATGAATGTATATATATAATCAAGACTACTACCCTATGAATAAATATTATGGGTTATAAGGATTTAATCCTAAGTAGTAGAACAATACTACGAGATAAGTGTAACGTAACCAACCGAAGGATTAAACCAATCCCGTCCACAATTTAAAAACCCGAAGAACCTTAACTAACAGAGTAAGGGGGGGGGGGGGTTAAGTAACGGGATGTAGCGTTTATTCGGATATACCAGATTAGGTTAATCTTAGGGATTAACAGTAGTGTTACATATTTATTCCAGATCGTAGGACTACAAAGAGTACCGGGTGAGCGTGAATCTTCACGCTAGCGATTATTACGGTGTACGATATGTTTATTGTGTGGTCTAAATGTCCTAAGGGTTTCCTTGGGTTCAGACGTTGTGTGTTTAATTGCTTACGAGTGAAATCTATGATTTATGCATATGATCATGTAAATTGTATTACTCGATACCATTGCATTTTATTATACATGAACGTCTTTTAGACTGGAAGTTTATACATCTAAACTTGAACTTGACTTAGATGACTTTTAGGTATCACGAGAACCTAATTGACAGTCAAGTAATGTAGTCTTAAACCTAAATATTTGATCTTAGGTTAATGGTTAAAGGAACTTAGTCACATGACGGGTTTGGATGGGAAATCCTAGTTAGTCTCGACTAGCTGGTTGCGCAGCGTGACCACTACGAGGGGCTACTATCATGAGTCCACTCAAGGAAATCCATACATCCACATTTGATGATGGTCGGAGAGCACCGTTGTTGGTGTAGGCTTCGCGCGAATTGGACGCCTTCAAAGGCAAATGAGATAAGTCCAGGACCAAAGGGCCGGTTGGCAAATGGTTCCATTTATTGGTTCCCAAGAACTACCGTCCAGTGTTATCAAATACTAATAAGTTATTAAGGGTTGTCCTAACTTGACACCCGAGGTGGTAATTAGCTAAGATGGTTAAGTGGTTGGTTAAAAAAATAACGGGTCTTTAGGGCCGAATAACAAGAACGGTTAGTTAAACGCGTATCTCGTTTGGTATTGTTTTATTTGCTTCATTGGTTGGTTATGTGGTGATATTATTGGATGGACTGTTGTATTGTGTTTATTCAAAGCGTTTACAGTTATTCATTATTATTGTAAATTGGAAAAGCATGAAATGAACCACATGCTAAGATGGCTAAATGACCTAAGGGATCCGGTTGATTATTAGATTACACTTAGGCATACCAGCATAGTTTGCTGAGCCCGTTTGGGCCAACACATTACAGGTCGATGATCGGGTCGTGAAGCCGGAGTGTGGGACGTAGGGTAGTTAGCGTATTTTGATATTGCACTTCTAGACTTGGTATGTATTATGTTATGGAGATTCAGAAGTATTTGGTTAGTAGCTCACTTGTTCAGTTTTGGGATTGTGTTGTAAATTATGGTTGACCAGTATCTGGTCATCACAACGGCTATATGTATTAGGTTTAGTATGATGGTATGTGGTTGTCTAGTTGCTCACAAGGGTGAGTGACGATTGTGTAACACCAACACGACAATTAGTTTAAATTTCCGCTGCGAATTATGTCTTTAATTATGCTACGACTTACGATAATACGATATTAGGATTAGGGGTGTTACAAAAAGCGGCACACTCAGCGATACATTTGCCTCCCAAGTGATGAGGGTATAGATCTTTCTTCACGTTTAGTTGTTGTTTCTCACGCAAAGCCTACATAAATATTTAGATATATACACACATTATGTAAGGTGAATTACACAAATTAATAGACAATCAAAATCCACCTTAAACTACTCGGTTTGACAAGCCTTAATGAACTGTAGTCATTGCTCTTTGGTGACGCCTTTGCGTACACTTCCTCAGAGGTCAATGGTCGACGTTGTAAGTTTGTAATGACCCCAAAACCATCCTAGTTCTAAGGTCGAAACACGTCACACACTTATTACCTAAGATACGAAAGACTATTGAAACAAAACCCAAAACTGAAACCAAAACTCAATATATTACACCTTTCAGAGTTTTCAAAGCATAGACAAATGGTTTACAACGAAAGGCTAGCCCAAACAGATAATAAGCTCATAGCTTCAAGATACACGTGGACCACATGGTCGGAAAATCAAAATATAACACAAATACTAAAAGAAGAGAGCAGGAACCCTCCATCCAAAAAGCTAAACAACCTGCAAATCAGAGGATTAATTGGGGTGAGCAAATCACAGCTCAACAGGTGATAAACTTTGTTAGCATGAGCATGCTTAAAACCCTTTTACAGAACATAGTTTACATATAGATATATGTTTCGCAAATCAGAATCAAAATTGAAACATAAACTCTTCAAAACGGACCGAAGTCAAATACAGAGCACAACAAAGCGAAAGTCACAAAAGATAACTTAATTAGCAGCAAAAGATATTTACGGAAACCACAAAGCTTTTTAGAAAACATATGTCCCATAATAGACTATCATAAGAACGAAAACAGAAGCAGAAGTGGAACTACATGACAAAACTCTTTTGCATAACAGATCATAAATTTGTAGAACGAAAGTTTGTAAATCATAACTTTCAAACACTGAAAGCAGAACGGAGACAAAAATCACCAATCAGAGTGTTCATAAATCAGAACATTCACAAATCAGAGTGAATCATAAAAGAGTGGTTCAAAAATAGAGTCATTAACAAAACAGAGCGGGGCACTAGCTGATAGCACTCATATACAGAAAGGTGAAGGCCTTAGGATCAGATGATTCCAAAACAGAAATGGTTGAGACCATTAGTGAGATCCGTCGGTTTCTAATCTCCTAGGAAACCCGAGGAACAGAAAACAAAAGGACGTCCTGTGTAGCATGCTACGGGATAACTCGACCTAGACATCCACGACTCAGAAGGCTAAATAACTAGGTCCAAAAACAGAAGCTTACTTTCATAACATAAGGTGTTTTTAAAAGGAGACAACACAACTTATTAAATATCTGTACATACTGGAACAAAATTCTTTGCTAAACAGAGGTCTTCTGCCAAGATTGGTAAAGCATAGAGAACCGAATGGAATATAGAGACCGAAAACACACTTGTCAAAGCAGTTCATAAATTGCATAGTATAGAGTACTTTCATAGCAAAATACACACATAGGGCACATACTAAAACATGTCAAAGTAACTTATACACACATAGAGGATCAAAACCCCGCAAACAAAATGCAGAACGAAAGTCAAACAAGCATTTTAGGCGAAAACAATGGTTGTCCAAACACATGCCGAGACTCAAAATAGAGAAGTCTGGGCAGATGTCTGACAAAATATAAGTGGTGGCGTTCAGACATGTGTACGGGTTTGCAAGTCCGGGCACATGATGAGACTCAAAATAGAAGAAGGTATGGACTTGTGTCCGGACTTACAAGTTTGGACACATGACGAGACGTGAAACCCAGGCATCGTCCTTTCACCCCGACCAAACATACAAGTCCAGACGGATGTCCGGACAACGAAGAAACCGTCAAATTACAAAGGCGTCCGAAATCCTATTTGGACATGCAGGTCCAAACAGAAGTCCGGATAGAACAAAAAACTACAAATTCAGAAGCAAAACAGACCAACCTAAATGCCAAAATTCACCATTGTTAACACATCAATTCTTCATATCAAAGTAGGCAGTCAAAACACATTTTCATGGGGCTTTAGTAAAGCAAAAACGTAACTTAAAACCAACTCATATTCACATCCAAATCAAAGAACATATTGAACACATTCAGAAACAGATAAAAATCCTAGAATCCCCATGGGTGAATGCACCCATTCCGAATCCATCTACCACCTACCTCAAATCGAAGAACCCACAGGACTCTACAGACTCCATAGAGACTCAATGAATAATTAACTGGATTAACTGGAAGTTGAAACCATAATCAGAAATGGGAAGGAAACGAAATGAAGAACAAATACTAGTAAAACCCAAAATCTCCAAACCTGAATTCGACGAACAGCAAATCAAAATTCTCACACAGAACCACCCGACGATCGAACTCCAAATCCGGAAAATAAAAGAAGAACAAGGGAGCATGGCAATAGAGAAGGAGAAGACCGTGGAAGAGTAGAACGGGAAATTTAGAATGAGAAGGAGAAATGAAAAACATAAATGATGTGAATTAGGAACTATTTTCCTAACTTATTAATAACAATGAAAAAGACATTTTACCCCTCCTTCCTTCTAAGCTTATAAAACCAGCCACGAATAACATGACCCTAACTAACATAAGATAGAAAATATCATAACACACCCTTTACAAACCAGCAACAAAAAAATATGGGGCATAACAGACGTGCCACGCGATTCTCAGCCTTACCGTTGAACAATTTTTCTTCTTTCAATAAAGGATCTTCTGGTAGAAGTCTTCGATTACACATGTAAAAATTTTTACCATAATTTTTTAAACGTTCTGAACATGTGTCATCCTCGCATACCGGACATGCAAAGGTTTTTTTTCACTTGTATCCAAATAAGTTCCCATATGGAGGGAAGTCATAGACAGTATAGAGCAACAACACCTTGAGCGTGAAATTTTCTTCTTGCATAAGCATCATACGCCATGGTCCCCTCATTCCACAATAACTTAAAACCATCAATCTGTGGGGCGAGATATACATCAATGTTATGACCTGGCTGCTTGGAACCAGATATCAGAAGTGATAACATTATGTACTTTTGTTTCATACATAATCATGAAGGAAAATTGTAGATCACTAGAAAAACGGGCCAAGTGCAATTACGACAGCTCAACGTGTTGTACGGGTTCATCCCATTAGTACATATTCCAAGTCTCAGGTTCCTATCATCATCCTTGAAATATCTGAACCGTTTGTTGAAGGTTCTTCCTTGAGGTCCATTTGTTGGATGTTTTAATTTCTTGTCACTTTTTCTACCATCTACATTCCATCACAAGTTTTGTTACATCCTTCGGATTGGCAAACAACTGTTTGAATCTAGGTATGATCGGCAGATACCACAATAGTTTAGTTGGATGACTCTTTTCTGAATGAAGGAGGAGTCACCATCATTGTGCTTGTATCGGGACAATGAACATTTCAAACACTTGTCTAGATGTTCGTAATCACCCTTGTACAACACACAATTGTTAGAACATACATGAATCATTTTATACTCAATTCCCATTCGACACATCCATTTTCTTGCTTGTAGTAGGAAGACCGTTCATATTAGGAAGAATATCATGAAGTAGCTCGAGAAGTGTCGTGAAGCTCTTGTCACTCCATCCATACCCCCCTTCAGATTGAACAAATTTAGTATAACCATTAATTTTGTGCACATAATGCACGCCGGGTACAAGGTTGTCTTGGCTGCATCCTATAACCTTTAATACTCATACGGGCTATCAACGAATTGTCCTCAATATTATCAAGTATCTCGTCTATTTGCTCATCATAGTTAGTCTCACTGTCGTTAAATCCTGAATCACTTGGGAGTTCTGACTCGTTTGGCAGAACCAGGTTGATTCTCGTCCTCTTTCGATCATGAGTGTACAAGGACACGTTGTTATCATCAACCGACTCTCCATGAAAATCCCATCTTCTATAACTTGCCATGAAACCACGGGTTTCAAATGAAATTATATTTCCTTGATGCTTGAATATTGCCTTATCAAACCATAGTTAACACAAGGACATGAAATTTTTACCTTCTTTGTCATATGCTTGTGTTGCATTACCGCTTGGGAAAACTCTTTCAACATATTGTCAAAGTGATCCCCTCAATCATCCTACATCCAGTCACACTTCATACTATAGGTGAAACATAAAACATGTATTGTAACTACCCTACCTAAAACTAAAATATTTTGTAGTATGGATTGCACTTGCTTTCACATGTTTATATCTTATTGGAACGTGATTGGATGAGTATCAAATAAGCTAGCATAATTCTAAGGTTCCAACCCAAATAAACTACCATTTTAATTTCAACACATCATTACATTTTTTAAACAGAAAACGAAGTAAAATTACTTACTTGGTTGAAGAATTTATAGAGAGAGAAGGAGAATGGGTGGAAGATGGGCAGCGATAGTGGTGGTTTGAATTCACTGGAATTCATAGACTAATATATAGTGAGACCTAATAAATAAAAATAAAAATTGTTATACTCAAACAAAATACAATGTTACATTTTTAGAAAAAAATCGGCATGACCTTGGCATAATTATACTCAACCCATGCTAATTATGTAGCATTCACCAAAGTTATACAACGACAAAACATTTCAATCATTCGCATCAATCAACCAACATCCACAAAATCACAACCATAGACACATATTCTAGCAATCAACCAGAGGCGCAAACACATGAACATAATGAAGAGAAACCCATCAGCCTATGTATGCTCCTTGTTTGTAGTTAGGATTACAAAATAACAGTGAATGGAGAAAAATAAGAGTAAAGTTAGTGTCGGAGAGATGCAGCAGTATTATCTATGCATAGACGCATACATAGAAATTAGAAGAATTAACCATTTCACTAATCCAATTACGCTATTAACCCTTCCTTTGCACACCCAAATCAATTCAACAATCATACACAATACTACAGTTATAATTCCAACAAAAGACCAAC
This sequence comes from Limonium bicolor, assembly GCA_023374045.1. Taxonomy (NCBI): domain Eukaryota; kingdom Viridiplantae; phylum Streptophyta; class Magnoliopsida; order Caryophyllales; family Plumbaginaceae; genus Limonium; species Limonium bicolor. The sequence continues at coordinate 148,757,243 of CM041779.1, read as the reverse complement.
AAATTCTTAGGTTATAACACGTAGACATTTCATCAAACACACTGCGTGCACCTACAATTCCACTAACTTAATAATAAATTTATACACAAATTTGCACCCCCATTTTACTTTAACAATCAAGCACAATAAGATAACAATAATTCCAACATTATAGAAACCATCTCATAAACTTTTGAGCAAAACCTAAATTAGGATAACTTACCTATTTTAAGGTTTGTTGTTGTTTCTATTGTTGGAGCTTACGAGTAGGGGTGGTAAAACGGATTCATGGGTCGTGTTAGGCTAAACCTAAACCTGACTCGTTTAGTAAACGGGTTGAACCGACCGACCCAATTAATTAATTATGTTCAAATATGAAATCCAAACCCAACCGTTATTAAACGGAATTGACATGTTTATTAAACGGGGTTCACTTGTCCAACCCAATTAATTAATCGTGTTCAAATTTGAAACTCAAATCCACATATATTAAACTCAAACCTAACTTGTTTAGTTATATATAAGAAAATAATTTGACTAATTAACATTAGTTTTATCATTCTATGATATTATTAACTTTACTTTAAATTAAAATAGTTAAATTTTTAATATTTATATATCTTATTAAGATAAACTTGATAAAAAATCATTAATCTATAATTCATAATATATATTTATTTAATATAAATTACTTAAACGGGTTAGCGGGTTACATATGTTAAGCCCAAACCTGACACGGGTATTGAACGAGTCATGTTCGGGTTGACCCGTTTATTTAATCGTGTCAAATTTTAAAATCCAAACCCGCTAACTTCGTGTCGGGTTCATATTGGTTAAATGGGTCGTGTTGAAATTGTCACCCCTACTTACGGGCGGCACCTTGAGTTCGAGGTGGTGCGGCGACGGCGACAGCTATCGACGGTGACGGAGGAAGGCGGCGGTGGCTCAAAGAGGCAAAGGAGTTGTGAGAATCATTGTTGGCAATCGCATGAGGTGGTGGAGCAACTGAAGTGTACAGAGCGTGATATGTCTATGCTGAAACGGGGTCATTTAAATGAGTATGTGGAGCTTTCATTTTGTGGGGGCCATAAAAAATAATCTTCTTCTCCTTGGGTAATCTAGTACCAGAACGGAGTCTACCTTTTTTTGTTTTCAAATTGCAGTTATTTATGAAGCTGATAATACAACAAAATAAAAAAAATAATCTCTTTTCGAAAAAAACAATAAATAAATAATCAGCCGTCTATGAAGTACAGACAAATAGAAGATTAAGTGGTATAAAACTTAGATGATTGTAATTTCTAAAATATAAGTTTAAAATGTAAAAATTTTCACATTTTTTAATATAAATTCAAACTCTTCAAAACATGGCCAATCATAAATATATTTGGTCTAGTTTAAAAATTTATATTAACTACATGTATATACATCAGTAATATGAACTTAATTATGGTTCACTATACAAGGTTTGAAATACATCACATAACAATAATAATCAATATATAAGTGATTCATCATACAAGGTTTAAAATATATCATGCAACAATAACGGTAAACCATAAAACAATAATAGTTCACCATCAGTTCCAAAAGTTATACGTTAGAAAAATATCCAATTCACCATTACTTAATTAAGATAATAGAATCATAAATAATTTATTTATATTTAGTCTAAACATATCCATTATTGATCTTGTTTTGTAGGGCTATCTAAAGTGAAAACCATTATTTTGGACCTATAATTACATATTATAACTATTTAAAATATAAGGCTCCATTTTTCATTTGGGAGTAAGGCTCACTTGGAGACCATCCGGGACCCGAATTTTCTTCTATACATTCATCCCACTAGAATTGTCCTATTTACTTTTTACACATTTTTCTACTTCAATATTTATATATATGATAAAAACATTTTATAAGTTGTCAAGATAGAACTTCTCAATTAAGAAATCAATTGCATAACATTGAATTTATATATTATTTTATTTTATTACTAAATATTGAAATTAACACATGTCCAAAAAGTAACCATGACAATTAAGATAGGACAAAAATAGTACTTTATTTATTTTATTTCTACTTTGATTTCAACAGCTGGTTGAACATGTAACGGAACCACTAGCTGAACCAAATACATATTTTGTACTTTCTTATGTGCCACAAATACAGTGCAGACTGGACGCCATACTCGTTTGACCTTCTGCCAGCTTTTTGATGTGGATCCTTTGACAAAGCAACTGTCAAGCCACTTCTTCCCCCCAGCAGCCAGGCCGTTGGTACGAATTTGCAGTCTAAGAAACAATTCTAACGAAACAGAGCCTATGAATTGTTTAGCATGTTAAAAAGATCCACGATTATAGGGATCGCACGCCGCCACAAAAAGACAGTAATATGGAATCTGGATACCTACATCTAGCCCCTGTGTACTGAAGTTCAGATTGTATTCTGTAAATGAATTAGATTGTAAACATAGCGGTACCTAGAAGGTGCTAGGAATAATAGAGGCGAAGTTTACCAAGGACGCAATGACCGGAAATAACACAATCTATTTACAATCCAATACGAAAAGTGGACCTGCTCATTCTTAGATCATGTGCTGCTGGCGCTTCCCAATTCTCTATCTTCATCACACTTCTTACAGTCTCTACAGAGACAGTACGGGGACAGCTCCTTTAAGACAACCAACACATGAAGATCTGAAGCCTCCACTGAAAACATAAGAAACTAAGGAAAAGAAGCCCACCACAAGGCCGCCAAAATTTGAGGCCTTTTTCAAGTAAACACCGAGTTCCCTTCAATTGAACCATAAAAGATTCAACCTGGCACAAGATATTTCTCAACTTCTTTTTCTACTAAATATCACAAATGATGATTCTATGTACCCTTTTTCTCGACCAACTAATAACAACTACTATGTTCAAAGTTTCATTATTTATCTCCTAGACTTCTTCTCAAGCATGCATAATAATTTGTGGGTCAACATCTCCATCCACGAGCAGCACTGAGCTGTGATGGTGCACCATGTACCACCTCCCGCTATGGTGCTCAAAGATGTTAGTCATGTTGTATGGCCCGCCATCTGGGTCCACAAAAGCTTTCATTGTGACCCACGCCATGTCACTAAGAACCCGAGTTCTGACGTCCAGGATCTGGATACCATGATTCTGCGGTTGCTCCCAGTTGAATGCAATTTGCCAGCTCTGCATCACATCGGCATAACTGCAGACAGAAAATTTTAGGGTGTTACTGTCTTGATTAGACAATGAAGCTCAACTTCACTATGACATTCATATACATAGCTGAGTCACCATTAGAGCAGTAAGCACCTCATTTCAAGGTGAGAAAAAAGTGCTTTGGTTTTTAGTAGATAAGTGACATCTGTACCGTGAGCACCAGAATTTATCGCAAGTAGCTATAATACAATAGACACAGATGCATTAATGAAAAAGAGATCAATAAGGATTGAACCAAGAAGTTGACAACTTCATAGTAAATTTGATTAAGCTACATGGAGAACTCACAGAACCCAAATAAACTACTGCACCAGTCTCAAATAAATGATGAATACATGTGGTTGAACACTCTAAATGTAATGAGAAGCAAAGCTTAGGACTCCAATTTCTGAAATGTGAACTTTTTTTTTTTTTTGAAAACCTGAAATGTGACCTTAATACTTACTTAGCACAAACTACTTTTCAGGAAAGTAATAGTACAAACAGCACAGAAGAATTCTCTGAATCACTACCTTCAAAAAGTCATCAAACAGAGTGCATCAATGAAGTGACCACATGTCAGAGACTATAATAAAACTAACAAAAATAGCTGAGATATAAATCTAGGGAGGTAACTGGTACATCATAAACTTATCTTAAACAGACCACAGAACCAGGACCATGCTCATAAAATCCTATCCAAGGATGGGAGGGAGATTGAGGACTTTATACAGTTGGATTCAGGTAAGGGGATGCAAGTGACACATGACCTTTGCCTTTGCGGTTACTTTTGGTATTTGCGCCAAGGTCCTACAGTTACGCCCTAGCTCAAAATAGTAAACCACCCATGGAGAATGCTCTAACATCATTACGAAATCAATTAGTTTATGACTCACCGATGATGGAATAAGAGCAACTGTTAGAAACAAAGTTCATACTCATAACTTGAGGTAAGGCAATTCTGAATGATTAGAATTGAAAAAAAAACAATAAGAATTAGAAAAGATCTAGAATTTAATTTCCATAGCATATGTTGGAAAAACCAGACCAGAGCATATATTAGCAATAGCTCTATGCACACTAACCCTTCTACACATTAGAAACCCCTACAAGCATAAAGAAATTATTATACAATTTTCCCATATCTATACTAAAAACCAGAAAAAACAGTAAGCATACCGCATGACAAGATCAATAATATACAACATTCACGCCAATATCAATTCATCGAGAGAAACAAGTAACAAGATACACATACCCCGTGAAAAGCTCCCCAGAAGCATGAATACACTTAACATAATCCGAGTTGAGCCAAAAACGACTCATTGCTTGAAGTGATCTTTCTCTAACAATGTTGAAAAATTGGGCATTAACATTCACAATAGCTCTAGTGGCTGCATAGTAAGCCTTCCATCCAGTCGGTGGTTTCACTGTACTCTGCTCCATGGTAAAATCCTAAATGAAGAAAACAAAAATAGAGGCTCTTAGTTAAGGAATTATAATGCGGGGGGTATAAATACAAAGTTATAATGCTACATATTGTCGAGATGGAAGCTGAGAAAGTTAGTAAAGTCAAGCAATAGCTTCTTAAAAAGTTTTCCATTAAGATTCCATATGAAACATATGAGCAGCAGCTAATTATCCTGCAGCAACAAAGAAGTGAATCCAGACATCAATAAATCAGGTTGACATGGCTCATTCTGATTTTTTTGCTGTAAACCATGATAACAGAGCAAACATCAACCTTATACAGTACCTCCACCATCAGTCATGCAAGACAAGCAGACCATATCAGACTTGATGTACAGAAGTTTGAAAATTCTGAAGGGACGCAGAAAGGTTCATAAACCAAGAAACTAAATTTCTAAACAGCAACCGCAGTTCTCCAAGTCAGGGAAATGTAGAATTTGACATAGGTCAAAGCATGACAGGATTACAATTCCAACAATAGTCAAATGATAAGTCCAAAGCATCAGCAATCCTAAAATGCTACCTAACATTGACAAGTGGAGGGATAACCACTACAATACCCAGGAGTCCATGTCCCAGTGTACCATGCAACAGTGGATTTTAGCGCACACTTCAATTGCATATACGATGGGATCACAACTACAATACTAGGGGAATCCATGTCTCTGAGAACCCTGCAACTGTGGCTATTAGCTAGGTTTCAATAGACAAATGATGGTTTCACAGCCAAAATACTAGGGTTTGGAGTCCATGTCTCTGTGTGCCATGCGACTGTGGATTTTAGCCTAGGTTTTAGGAACGGAGGGATCTACAACACTTTGGGAAAGTAAGTCTTTCAGACGCATGCAATTCAGGATCAAAGATAGGTTAACGCACAAAAGGAAGGAAATTACAAAATTGTAACACCACATCTGACCCATAAGGCAGTTACTAAATTTACAAGGCAGTGGGCTACAAATTTAACATGAGCTTGAACAAAGTCGGTTACAAAAAAATTTCACTCGACTTCAAGAATCGTCCAACAGGTTTATACACCGATCAAGATACAAAGTCAAACAAGGTCATATTCGGACCAGGCCTGATACCAGGTCATCTCCATTTTCTTTTGGGAACAGTAACGTCGGTAGGGACCTTCACTAATTTAGTGCTTCGAGCATTACGTAATTTGGCCGTGGGTACCTAACCATGCTATGAAAAATCTAAGGCAGCACACGAACGATTAGAAATGAGAGGACAATCAGAACTGCAAAGCAAATTTCATACCTTGTGATAAAGAGCTTTCCACGCATTATCATCATTGGCAGCCTTGCGCATGAGTGAATTCGTCATCGAGAGCCGGCAGAGACTCGGATAATCTAAATAGCTCAGTGCATGAGTTGTTATCTCTGGCACTAGCTGCTCCATCATTGACGCTCCTGTCTGCTTCTCTAAAGCTACCGATGTTCCTTTCTCATACATCTCAGCGGCGCCCCCGTTTGCTAAACTCGCAGCTTTCTCTCCAGTCAAAAGCATACCGTTACAAGAAGAATTGCGATCACAGTTTCTATTCTTCTCCACCACGCAACTACCAATGCCGCGGAACTTGGACGACTTCGGATTCCGGGGGGATAATCGGACAGAGAAGACGGCGATTGCAAAACCCAGTACGGTGAAGGAGACGGCTATGATGAAAGAGTACGAGGACGAGAACGAAAGAGAGATATAATCCATTGAAAAGACATGAAATCTGCAACGGAATGAAAAACCCTAGATATTGAACTTTGCGAGTAACTAGGTAGCCAAGGTTTGATTTGCTCTAGTAGATGATTTTTCTAAACAACATTCCTCAGAGATTCAGTCTCTTTGAAAATGATTATTCGAGCCCAAAAACCCTACTGTCGTTCGATTTTGACACACAGAGCAGCAGTGTAAGAGAAGGCAGTTACTGATAACTTGGGGATGAAAGCACCTCCGGGGATGGTCGTGGAGCGGGGAACTGGCCGAGGAGAATATTCGCTAAAAGTTGTCCCTTAATATGTATTTTTTTTTTAAAGTAGTAGCATTCATTAAGTAACCAAAGTTCCCACAAGTTCCGGAACCAAATCCGGTGTCCATGATCCCGCAAGTGCTGTACTGCGAGCATGGTTAGCTAGATAATGCGCTGGTAGGTTGACTGCTCTAGGAATATAAAACCAAAGTACATCCTGAAAACGTCCTAGAGCCCCTAGAACCCTGTCTAAGATTGTCGTAGTAGAAGGGAGCAAAGTGGAAGTTGCTCCCGCTTGCAAATATTGAACTATAGGTTTGCAGTCAGACAGGACACGAAGCCTTGTAACCCCTGAGAAATGTGCTTGATCCAACGCCATCTCCACAGCTATGGCCTCCGCATCTGTTACTGGCATAGTGGACTGTAATGAGGCGCACCCAACTCGCCATAGCTGAGAATCTTGGAAAGCCACCCATGCCATTCCCACTCGGCCATATGCATCCAGACTTGCATCTGTGGATAGTTCCGTAATAGATGGATGAAGAGCACGTTCCTGCGTCAGTTTACTCATCCCTGTTGGGAGCTGGGTCATTGAAACGTCGAGAAAGCTTACTGCTTGACACCAGCCCTGCGCGAAGCTATGTGCACGTGCATGCTGTACTTGACAACGGGCAAACCAAAGTTTCCAAAGGAAACAAATATATTGAACTGCCAGATCATGCGGCTGCTGCATGAACAACTCAAACAGCCACTGTTTGAATGAGAGATCCGAGAGGATACCACGAGGCAAATCAAAACCAAAGGAGGACCAAAGCCATCTTACTTCTGGACATGCATACAACGCATGCAGCATAGTCTCATCCGAAGAGCAGAAAACACAGGCCGTCGACATGGGTTTCCTAATGCGATCCTTGATAGCAGCTTTGCAAGGGAGTTTGGCATTAAGGAGTTTCCATCCAAACAACTTGAGACGTGGTGGGATATCAAGATGCCAAAGGACCTTATGCACTCTAGCTACGTTGTGAGTACCAGAAGTAGAGGGAAATGAGCGCAACTGCATTGCACGTGCCGCTTGATAAGCCGAGGATACCGTAAAGGAACCTGTTTTCGACAACCCCCAAGACCAATAGTCAGTAAGAGGCTGATCAGCTGATCGTGGAGCGTGAATTGGCGTTTGCAAAACATCGCTAATGTCAGACTCCATACACCATTGTTGTAGCAGACTAACATTCCACTCCTGGCTTGCTGTAATGAGAGTAGCCACCGAGGAAACGTTCTGTGCTAGTGGTGGAATCTTCCAAGGAAGCAACTGGCCACCAGGTTTTGGAAGAACCCACCGGTCCATGAGCCTCGTGTCACGGCCATTAACTATAATGCATCGAGCCCCATAATGAACTAGGTCCCGCACACTTAGAAGAGCCCTCCATATAGGACTAGATGCAGCCGTAGGTTGGACAGCAAACCAATCAGTGCCCCGCACGTACTTTGCATGATAAAAACTGGATAGCATAGTATGAGGCTCGGTAATGAGTCTCCAAAACTGTTTAGCTAGCAGTGCGCGATTAAAACTATGAAGATCCTTAAAGCCCATACCGCCAGAAGCTTGATCGTTGCACAGATCAGACCACTTTACCCATCGAATTGCTTTTGAACGCGAAACTCCACCCCACCAGAAACTATTGATCATCTTCTGAATTTGCTTGAGTATTGATTTAGGGAGAAGCATCACAGACATGGCATAAGATGGAATGGCCTGAAGAACAGTCTTGACCAAGAGAGTCCGACCAGCCTGTGAGACCTGCTTAGACCAACTTTGGATACGCTTGGCAACCCTGTCTTTGATATAGTTAAACACTGAACAACGCTTCTTACCTATCCTACTCGGGAAACCCAGATACAAACCCAGATCATTGACATGCTGCGCACGAAACGTACCCGCAATGGTAGTTTGCAATGAGGCCCGCAATCCCTTAGAAAACATTATTGCTGACTTGTGTGAATTAATACATTGGCCGGAAGCTGCCTGAAAATCTTGAAGAACATCTGCCAGGGTCAAAGCATTATCAACCGTTGCCGCTCCAAACAAGACTATATCATCAGCAAAAAGCAAATTAGAAATCGGGATGGGAACACCGGGCAAAGCAAAAGGTTTAAAAGACCCAACATCATAAGCAAGCTGAAGAGCGGATGTTAAGACTTCCATAGACAAAATGAACAAAATTGGTGATAGTGGATCTCCTTGACGCAAGCCTCTCTCTGGTTGAAAGGATAGACCTGGATATCCATTAATGAGAATTGTAGTAGTAACAGAAGTGATACATTGGCGGACTAAGGAAATCCAGGTTGGATGAAACCCCATACTAGTTAAAACATCGATAATGAAACTCCATTCCAGCCTATCAAAAGCCTTGGACATGTCCACCTTGTATGCAAAATGACCCCGGACTATGGCCTGCGACCGATGCATAGTATGCAATATCTCATGGGAAAGCAAAATCTGATCAGAAATCAATCTATTGCGAACAAAAGCCGCTTGGTTGTTGGAGATAATGCAAGGAAGGACATCCGCAACCGGTTAACCAAGACTTTGGAAATAACCCGATAAATCGTGTTACATAAAGATATTGGTCGAAAACTGCTAATTGAAACAGCACCTGGTGTCTTCGGAATTAGAACTATGCTTGTATCATTGATTGATGACGAGAAGATGCCATTATTCAAGAAAGTTAAACATGTACGCACAAAATCATCACTGACTATCGGCCAGTATGTCCGTAAGAAAACACCATTAATGCCGTCGGGGCCTGGGGCTTTATCTGGGTTCATCTGATTGTAAGCATGAACCACTTCCTCCCTAGTATAAACCTGACCCATAGACTGATAAGAAGAGGCTGGGACCCGGTTTGTTATACAAGCTAACATATGAGGATTGGGCTGGGGATTAGTTGAAGTAAACAGCTGTTGAAAATGGCCCCGCGTCACTTGCTCAATGCCAGCCCAAGTAGACTGTGGATCTTGTGTTGGAGACGACAGAGAACTAATGTGATTCTGGCGAGAACGCATCCTGAAACGCGCATAAAAGAAAGCCGTATTCCGATCACCTGATTGCAACCATTGCTGCCTGGAATGCTGCTTAAGTCTAACCTCTTCCTTTATCAGAAGAGAATCATAAACTGAATTTAGTTCAGCCCAGCGATTAATAGCTCCCGTTGCAGGCATATCAGCAACGACAGAATCCAATTGCTGACGAATCTGATGTAAGACTCGTTTCTCGACCCAAAGCTGATTCCTACCCCATATGCGTAAATGCTGGCCACAAATCCTCACCTTCTGACAGTAACCTAAAACTGATTCATTCCACACTGATTGTACTATAGATTTACACTGGGGATTGTCTGCCCAACAATTCTCAAACCGGAATGGTTTTGGCCCACGACCATTAGGAGGAGAAAGTACCAACTTAATGGGTTTATGATCAGAGTGACCCCATGACAAATGGTAATTCATAGCTGCAGGGAAAATATCAAGCCAGGATCTGTTGCTTAAAAACCGATCCAATCTACTCAGAGTATGCCTATGTGGTTGTCCTTTGTTTGTGAAGGTAAACTTGGAACCCCTGTAACCCAAATCATGAAGGCCACAATCCGACAGGCATGTCCGAAATTGCTGCATATTCCCAAAAGATCGGGGTCGTCGACCTTTATCTTCATGCAAGTACAGGCATTCATTAAAATCACCCCCAACACCCACGGTCCCTGCCATTGAGCATACAAATACCGAAGCAAATGCCATGTTTTCCACTTACATTGATGATCAGTCCATCCATACAAACCAGAGAACCTCCAAGGTTCCTTGCCAAAACCACGAATTACAACATCCACGTGACGACTAGACAGACTTAGCACTGAGACATCAAAATTAACAGACCAAAGAAAAGCCACCCCCGCACTTCTACCTTCACTATCCCTGCTATCCACCGATAACGAGGTATACATCTAGCAAAAGCCCTAAATTCAAAAGATGCAAGATTAGTCTCAGTTAAAAACACAAAAGCTGGTGCTTGTTGATGTAGAACATCCTTAATCCACCGAACTACAGCAGCACCACCCAAACCTCTGCAGTTCGCCACTAAAATGGACATTATGGCTGGCGACACTGGGCCTCTCCCAGCATCACCGTAGTGGTTGAAACAGGTGGCTCTCCTTTACCTCACTTGGTAATCTCTTCCATTGAGTTAACATCTCTGAGCTCTGATTCTGAGGATGAACACTGAATGACAGCAGCCTTGCGCTTCCGACTATCCGAAACAGTAGGAGATCGGGGTAGCTCTCCTTCTTCCATGACTGGTACTTGGTTGATATCAACCATCACATGCGAACCGTCATGCTCTTCCTGCTGAGCCTCCGGGTCGAAAATAGCATGGACAACCCCAGGTCGTGGGGGTGGAGTAGAGCGACGGCTACCTGAGGAACCAACATCGTGGGACTCATAAGATGGCCTTGCAACACCGGTAGTACCAGCTTTCAGCCACAGCCCATAATTAAACTCCTCCTGAGTAGCTTCAATACGATACGGGCAGTCACAGAGAATATGGTTGAACAACCCACAAAGAAAGCACAGATTCGGCAGCTCCTCAAAAGTCAGTGGCAGTATTGTTGGCTTGCCTTCGATTGTGATAGTTGTGAAACGAAGGAGGGGACGGGAGACATCAAGACAAACCTTAAGACGCATATACGACCCAGCTTTGTGTCGATCAAACTCAGCATATTCCATAAAAACTCCAATCTGGTTACCAATTCTTTTTGCAAACATGGGATGCATGAACTGCAAAGGGACATCATGAACATGCACCCAGAAAGGAACCCACCTGAAATCATGCTCGCGTGGTGGTGTTGCTTTGTCAATGGCCGAAAGAACCAAGAGTCCACCATCATGTGTCCAAGGGCCACGAGAAAGAATAGACGCCACGAAAGCCTCATCGGGGAAGCGAAAGAGCAAGATCCCATCGTCAAGACTACGGACACGGAGAGTATACTCACAGCGCCAAGCCTTGGCAAGAGTGCGCTCCAAAGTCTTGAGATCAACATGGCGATTCATGAGCAGTTTGCCTAAGAAGCAACACGTCGTGAGAGCTTCAGAAGCAGTGGTGAGCAAATCATCAACCTCAACGGATTCTTCCTCTGCAGCAGTGAGGGATAGTTGGGCACAGTGAGAGACCAAAGTTTCAACGGGCGAAGGAGATGGTGGCTCAGCCATTGGAGGAGTGAAAAACAATGGAGTTGAGAGCTTGGAGAAACTGAGGAGTAAGCGATGGCGCCAATCACGAAATTCACTTGCATCGGGGTTGGATGGGAAGGAGAGATGGCATCTGAAAGGTTGTGTGTGAAAAGTGAAAACCCTAGCACGGTTTAAGTAGAAACTGAAACGCCAAAGCTTATGACCATGCAAAGCTATAGCTAGAGATAATGATGGGCTGCATGTCTCTAATCGGTACTTGTTGAGTGCTAAGGCTTGAAACGTGTGAGAGTTGCTATAATCCATTGACAGAACAATGAGAAGGGATAATCACTAATGAGTTGCATGCAAATTGGAAGTCGAGGCGATTTTTTGGCGAAAAGACGCTTGGGAGGAAACCTTGGTAGGCAGGAAAACAAACCGACTTAAATGTTACAAGCAAAGTTCCCTTAATATGTATTGGTATACGTTTCCGCTTTAGAGCATACACATTTGAGGGTTTTTATTTTTAAGGTTCTTAGAACAGCTACAATAAAGTGGTAAAAGAACAACCAATTACAGCAGTAGATGTATTTTTCAAAAAAAGAAAAAGAAAAAAAGTGACTTAGTGTAGAAAAAAAGAAGAAGAAAAGAAAATGAGATGATAGTCTTAGCTAGTGTCTTAAGAAAACGATCATAAAGAATGAAAACTAATTGAGCAATTAGGAGGTAATTTACTTACTTAGTTTTCAAAGTAGAATTAGCAGTTTAATCAAAGGGTCCATCCAAAGGTAATATAGTTATATACTTGTGGTCAATAATTAATGTACTATTGGATAGTTACAAATGGTCAATAACTAACTTACTCTTGGTTGATTGTTATTATACTTTTAGACAATGACTAATGTACTCTTTTTTTCTTTCAAAAATAAGACATAGGGTGCGTTCAATAGGCACGTCCAAACGTAGGATATGCTGCATTCATAATAAGTTCACCATGGTTAGTTAACTGTGGAGTGACATGTGTATTTTTTTGTTATTCATGTTAAATATAATCCACTAACATATTGACATATGTCCTGCAATTTCTTTCTCAGCCGATTAATCTCCTAATCACAAGCAGCGAACAGACCCATATTTAGTTTAAGGAAATTGGTTACATACTTAGTTTCAACTAACATAACCTTAAAGTAGAAAGCCACAAACAAGAGACTAGATCAAGACTTTCTAGTGGAGTAAAAAAAACTGATGACTTCAAATTAAAACTACCATACCATCACTTGGAGAATCTTCGGAAACACCAGGGCCAAAAGGAATTAGCTCATGGCGAGTCCATAAAGGAAAGCTAGCTGAGGTCAATCTTGTCTCGAAGGATGATTGTCTATCCAGCCAGCAAAGGGAACATCCATATGGTAGGATTGCTAGGAGAAAGATCTTCCTAGACCAACAAGAAGATGTTTCGCAAAGATATTCCAAAGATAGTAACCATAACCAATTGTGAAATCCAAAAATAATATGAGAAAGATAACATAGTCTTAGGATAACATAACCAAGGCTAAAGACGTGACTTCCCAAACATAAGCTTAAAACAACCCGAGACCCATGCATATGACTCTAGACCTGACCAAAAAAAATGCTAGCTGCAACAACTGACAATGACTAATGTACTCTTGATCAACTACCAATTCACTATTAATTAATGATGGTACTACACATGAGGAGATGTAAGCAAAGACAAAACTGTAGAATTCTATCAATTTACAAAGGTTATCATTGAACTATACTCTAATAAATTACAAATGTATTATCTTGGTATAAAAAATGTATTGTGCTCCTACACGTGGAGGCAGACCTAGTGTGACAGGGATAACGATTCATAGATCTATCGCTTCGAGAAATCAAAATAAAATAATACAATCGTTTCTCTTAATTCTATTTCAAATTTAATAAATGTTGGTTGAACTTATATTTCATTCTAGTTTTATGATCCAGAATATCATTCCCTATTTTATCCCCTTGAATTTGATATTCAAAGTTGTGATCAGATCTATTCATTAAAAAGAATTAATTTCATCCATTTCCTATGTATCCATAAGTGCTAAATTAAATTTGAATTAGATTTCAGATCAATCTATATTGTATCACAGTACTAATGAAATATGTATTGTGATAAATCTTTTAAACTATATGAGTTGCTCTGTTAATCAAATGTTCAGTTATCACAGATTTATCTGTCATATAGTCAGTACAAACTCCCATCAATGTCTTACCTCTTCTTATGTTAATTGTTAAATCGTTTCCTTTACTTATATTTAGATGTACTATAGTTTACACTATTAAAATAAAATATTTATTTCCATTTCTCTTCATGTTATCAAAGCCGGCAATGCTCTAAACTCATCGGAGCAAAAATGTAGTCCTAAAAGAACTTGCTCTCTCGCCTTCACCGATCGCCTCCTCCCCAATGCTTCCTCAATTTTTTCCCACTTACGGATGCCATCCTTGAAACCACGGCAAATCTCATTTCCCCACCTGTTATCAAATTTAAAGAGTTTGGGACCTCTTCGACCCGCTATCTGAGAATTAATTTGATCGGTTTATGATTCTGACGCCCCCAAAGAAAGTGAACATTATGGGCATTTGGAAAAAGGCTCATCCACTGTGATGTCGCAACAAAACGATCTAGATGACATGTTATAATCCGGGTTTTCCTAAGTTGGTTTTGTTTTGCGTTATCTTATGTTAAGACGTTTTATGTCATTTTAGGATGGCTTGAGATTAAGAGAAGTTGAAGAGGTCATTTGCCAAATCTAATTTTGAGTAAGGAAATTAGGAAAAGGAGAAGACTTCTTTTCTTGTTCTTTCTTTCCTCGACAATTTTCAGCGCTCCTTCTTTCTTTCTTCTTCTTCAACCTGCTGCTTTTGATTTTCAGTGCCCGATCAGTCGTTTGAGTAGACCAGCGTGTGAATTCTAAGGCCTTCGTCGTGGTGTTGTCTTCTGTGTTCAGGTTTGGGATTATGTTTCAGTTTGAGTTTCGTTTAGCTCTCAATTCGTTCCTCTTGTTTTCTGATTTCGGTTTCGATCTTTGGGTTGGTTCGATCAGTGTTTTTAGCTTTGGATTGCAAAGTGGTTGTTGTGTGCGGTTTGGTTCAGTAGAGGGATTTGCTACTCTACAATTGAGGTAGGTGGTGAATGGAATTGACAAATATGGTCGACCATGGGGGAGTTTGGGAATTGGGCATAATTTTGATTGTGTTTTGTAAATTGTTCTTTCCTCTGTTTTGCTCCTGTTTTGTCATCTAAAGCCCCATGGAATCATATGTTTTTGCCTTGGTTTGATTGTGTGATGATTGAGTGCTCAATTGGGAGTTTCTGTAAATTTTCGTGACAGTTTCTGCCATGTCCGGACGTCTGTGCATACTTGCATGTCCGGGCAAGGCTTCGGTCGCTCTCTGTAACACCCCAACCCGAAATCCAATAACCTGTACGACGATCACTCCCAATAAAACATAAACTGCAGCAGAATAAAATACAATAACCGGGCGGTATTACAATGCCGTTGGCCACCTTTGTGACCAACAAGGCTAACTCCAAATACAAATTCCAAAAGTCACGGTCTGAATATGAATACAGCCCGAGATACTAGGAAACAAACTCAAATATACAATAATCAAGTAAAACAAATAACTAGTGATAAAACTCCCGTAGCTTGTTCTACCCCACCTACACTCGGTGTGGTAACTCTTCAACTTCAGGTACCTGAAAAATGGGGGTGCCCCAAAGGGGCTCAGCAAACAATGCTGGTATGGAAAACGTGCAGCCCATCGGCTACCGGGCCACACCAACTACTTTGTCGAATACATGCAGTTCGTTTTTGTAAAGCTATAAACAAGCATAATATGATAATAGCAAGTATCCATACAAGGACAACAATGTCACATAAAACGAGACTTCAGAAGGTCAAGTTAGATGAACTGTAATCATTTGATAATAGTCGGGTCCACATGATGGGACTGACAGGTGTATAAGAGTATGTCATTATAGTGAAGGTATAGTGACCTCGTTAAAGAGAAAGATGGGTAATTAGTCCCTCAGAAGATAACGTAGTTAACTCCTGTACTTTAGAAAGATGGGAATCGAACCCTCGAGAGGAATGAAGTCTTCCTCCCCACTTGTTTTTATTTATGTTACATGTTTTTAGTTGTCTAGATGACATAATAACTTTTATAATTTCTTAACTATATTTATATGCCATACATGGACATAATATTCTTATAGTTTTTATTATTCCCCTTTTTAACTATAAATAATATTTATTGGTTACCTTTAATTTCCTTATAACTATATAAGCCATAGTTTTAATTTCATAACTCCTTTAATCAAATTCTTTCTTCTAATTCCTCCAAATATCCATATAGGACCTATATTTATTTAAATCTAAATTCTTACCCTTATATTTCGGTTATTTACAAAACAACCACATTAATTCATAAACTTTATATTTAAATTCTAATCTCATTATATTATATAGTTTTAATTCCTTATTTAATATATTACAAAGCCACCACTAATATTTGGTATATAGCTTTTGAATATTATAACTTTCAAAATTACAACTCAGCCCCTCCAATGCTCGGCCTATATATATATATATTTCCTATAATTACAATTTAACCACAAAATCTTATAACTTTAACATAATGCCTTATAAACTATAGTTTTAATTTTAATTCTCCATAATTGCCGAATATATATATATATAAATTCTTAAATTACAAATCTAACCCAAAGTAATTCGGCTTTGTCATATACTTTCCATTAATTACATTTTCACCCCAAAACTTTATAATAGTTACTTAATAACTTATAAAATATAGTTTAAATATTTAATTTCTCAAAATTTCGAAAGTGAACTTCATAATTCTCTTAATTATGAATTTGCCCCATATTAAGTTCCAAACTTTCATATAATTTTATAAATTACATAATAGCCCAAAACTTTATAAATTGTTATTTTAACACTTGTTTAAATTATCTAAAAATCATAAACTTAATTCCTAACCTTATATTATATCATATTTATCCCAAGGAAGCCTTTAACTCTCGGTATTCATAATATATACACCAAACTTTGTAAAAATTACATTTTAACCACATAACTTAATTAATTAGCCATATAAGCACTAATAAAATATTTTTAACTCTCTAAACTTTATAATATAAGTTTATATACATAAGTAGCTCATTAAAACCTATTCTTCACCAAGAACTCTCGGCCATAATTAATAGGTTACTATATAGTACATAAAAGTAGATTTATATGTCAAAATAACTATACATAAATTCATATGAGTTATATAACTCATGTAAAAATTATTGTAATGTCTTATATTGATTCTTAGCTCAAAATAGAACATTTTTACCCTTGACAACTCGGCTTGAATTTGTATTTAACATAGATAAATTTTGTGACACAAAAATGTGTCTTAAGGTAAATATTTCCCATATATGTTATAGATTATATTTTTGGTATATTATACCATATAGTTTCGGTTTTAGATACCCTAGGAGATGTACATAATTTTTGTATAATTTTTAGAAGCTTAACCAAACTTAAAACATAAAGATTAGCTTAGTAAACTTACTTCTTAGTAAAGGTGGTTAAGTGCTTGAACTCTTCTTGAATCTCCAAGCTTTCTCCAAAGGAATTTTTGATGCTCCACTTCGGTTTTATGCAAGAGGTGAAGGAGTTTAGGAGTTAGATCTTTAACAAGATCTTAAGTAGATTTGTAAGTAGTTTTCAAGGATTTACCTTAAGCTTTTCTCCTTAGGATTTCGGCTCACTTAAGGTGGATGAAGAACAAACTTTCCTTCATGAAAATGAAGAAGAAAAGAACCTTAGAAGTAGAAATCGGTTACACATAAAAATGTGCTTTAAGGATTTTCAAGCATGAAAAATACCTTAAGGTAACTTGAGATGCTCCTTGGATTAATGTTGATTTAGACAACCTCCTTGGAGTATATGTTGATGCCGAATGCTATGGTTGTGCTAGGAAGAGTTTTGCTTCAAGGCTTGACAAGAAATGCTAGGAAATTACCTTAAAGATGAAGATAGAAGTTAAAACTCCATTAATGGACTTAAGAAGAAGATGAAAAAAGAAAGAGAACTTACCAACCGGTTGCAAGGAGGAATGAGATGGGAATTGCAACCGTAGCTTAAGGCAAGTTTGGTAAGGATTTTGTTTGTTTTTTTAATGTTAATTTGACTAACTTTCCATTTGTTTATTCCATAGGTTATTGGCTCAATAAATGCCCATGTTCTATGCATGTGTTCGGCCATGTGAAAGACAAGGCAAGGTGGAAGAAATAATGTGAGCTAAATGACAAGGAAATTTAGGTAAGGTTTGTTCTTTGATTTTTCTATGTTTATGCTTGTCTTCTTCTTCCTTGTAGGTGGCGAATTCAAGGCATGGAGCCTTCAATCGGCAATAAGAGCCAAGGACAAGCATGGATGGTCACTTGAATTTAAGAAATCAAAAAGGTGAATCTAGATCTACTTTTTGCTTTAATTCATTTTGTTTTGTCTAGCTAACATGGCCTTGTTTCCTTGCATATTTCGACAGCATGGAGGTCAAATGAGACCTATTCTTTTGATTAATATATAGCACATGGGAAGGTGAGTCACCATGTCTTATGCCTTTTATAAGTTTTAATGTAAGTTTTATACTAGTTTTTGGACTGAAAATCGGCCCCTATAGAGCACCTTGTTTGACACTGCCTTTATTGATTTAGAGGGTCAATTTAACCCTATTTAAGATTCATAATTCGTGGCATGTCAAAAACTACAAGGTAATTGCGTAAAACGCGTTTTAGTGACACCCGAAGGTGTGTTTTTGTGCTCTAAGGATATTTTGGGAAATAAGTTGTCTTTTGAGTTCCAAGTGTTTATAAACATTATTATAGTAAATAATGATTATTAAGTGTACATGACATTGAGTTATATGGGGTTACATCACATGACATAATTTCGGGCTATCGGGACACTCCCGGGCAAAAAGGAGCGTTAAGAAATCCTCCTTTTTTTGAATTTTGAGAAACCACTCGTGGGTTCTCTTTAGAATGGTTATAATGATGTTAGGAACTCTAAGAATTAATTTTATAGGAGTTCGTGCCACCTCGGCACTCTCCGGGCTTTTCGTGCTTTAAGGGGCGTGCGTGAGCACTCCCGAGCGTTTTGCGTTTTTGACTGAATATAGCCTAGGGAATATGTTTATATATCATATAATGAGTGTATGACCATTTGGTTTGAGTTTTAGAAGGTCATACAAGGTCATGCTTGATCATATGTTTCTAAGGCGTTTTAGCGTTTATGGTGAAACGACTATTTTTACGTAACGTTCTCATGCATGGCTTTGCATGCGTTCGTGAAACGATTTATATTTGGATTATTTTCCATTAAATAATAGTTTTATAATGTTAATTAGATTTGGGGTATTTCAATCTACCCCCCTTAAAAAGGACTTCGCCCCGAAGTCTCATATCTAAATTTATAAGGTTGTGGGGGAAACAAGTTCCGTTAAGTATCCACAACTCAATCTAGTTTTTAGGGATCAAGTCCCAAGTCTCTATATTCCTAAGTTCATAGTGTACGTCAAACACAACATGAATACTTTGGAAGGTCATATCATATACCTACAATGTAGTGCAATGTATAAACACAATCACATTTCATTTCAAATAGTGCAGCGTAGTGCACATAATCTTTCCATTGTAGTGTAACGAAGTACACATCAGCAAGTAGAAGTACAAAGTACATTCAAATACAGTGTTACACAAGAACACATACAAGACAAGTGTCATAGAAATGCACAAAGTGCAACAAATGCATAATAAACTCACAAACGAAAAAGGCTCTACCCCCCAAAAAAGGGGTACGCCCACGTACCCTAGACTAAGTGTCTAGTCGGTAAATAATGAGGGAAACTTTGCTCGCATATCCGCTTCTAGTTCCCATGTGGCCTCTTCACATCATGGTTCGACCAAAGAACCTTTACGAGGCTCACAGACTTGTTTCGAGTCTCTCGTGTCTTTCTATCTAAGATTCGTTGCGGTTTTCCACGTACCGCATTGTTGGTTCTAATGATAGTGTCTCTGGTTGTAGAACATGAGAAGGATGAGGCATGTATTTCTTAAGCTGAGACACGTGAAAAACGTTATGTACTTGCCCAATCTGCTGGCAAATCAAGTCGATATGCCACAAGGCCCACCCGCTCTGTGATAGCGTAGGGTCCTACAAACTTCGGGCTTAGCTTGCCCTTCTGTCCAAATCTGAATACACCCTTCATGGGTGATACTCGTAGAAATACCTGGTCGCCAACTGCGAACTCAAGGTCTCGTCGTCTCTCATCAGCATACGATTTCTGTCTGTCTTGTGCTGCTTTCATATTATTTCTGATTTTTGTACTTCTGCCTGAACTTGCTCTAAGTACTCAGGCCCAATGATGACGGTCTCACTAGACTCGTCCCAGCACAATGGTGTGCGGCATGGTCTGCCATATAGTGCTTGAAAAGGTGACATCTGTATAGAGGTGATAGCTGTTATTGTATGCAAACTCGATCAGGTGTAACCTATCTATCCAGCTATTCTGAAAATCCAAGGCACATGCTCGTAGCATGTCCTCTAAGGTCTGAATAGTCCTCTCTGATTGACCATCTGTCTGAGGATGAAATGCTGTGCTAAGCTTCAATTCAGTTCCAAGTGCTTCGCGAGTAGCTCGCCAATATCGTGAGAGAAATCTGGTATCTCGATCTGAAACAATAGTCTTTGGTACTCCATGATGTCTGATAATCTCCTTCTCAAATAGTTCTGCCAACTTTGGCACCTTCCAAGTGTCTTTCATCGGTATAAATCTCGCCACTTTGGTCAGTCGATCAACAACAACCCAAATCATATTTAGTCCTCCTCTCGTAGGTGGTAGTCCCACCACGAAGTCCATAGAGATATCATAAAACTTCCATTCAGGAACTGGCATAGACTGTACCATGCCTCCTGGTCGTCTATGTTCGAATTTCACTTTCTGACAAGTGAGACATCGAATCACATATTCTGTCACGTCGCCCTTCATACCACTCCACCAGAAATACCTCTTTAGATCTTTGTACATCTTAGAAGCTCCTGGATGGACAGATGTGGAAGAAGTGTGGGACTCTCGAAGAATATGCTCTTTTATATCTGTGCTGTCTCTGCGAATACACAATCTGCCCTTTAATCTGATCAGCCATCATCATGTAGCTGAAACTCATACTTCCCTCCTTCAAATGTACCGTCAGACAACTTCTGACTATCTCCATCATTCGCTGATCATTCTGCTGTGCGCTACGTATGTCGTCTATAAGACTCGAGCTAGCCACAATGGCATTTAAGGAATGTGCTCGTCGACTCAATGCGTCTGCTACTACATTAGCTTTTCCTTCTTTGTACTGCAAATCGATGTCGTAATCCTTGAGAAATTCAACCCATCTTCTTGTCTCATGTTTAACTCCTTCTGGGTGAATACATATTTCAAACTTTTTGATCCGAGTATACGGTCATCTGGACACCATACAGGTAGTGGCGCCAGATCTTCAATGCAAAACAATTGCTCCAAGTCCATGTGTGGGATAGTTCTCCTCATGTTTCTTCAGCTGTCGGGAAGCGTAGGCGACTACCTTCCCATTCTGCATGAGTACACACCCTAATCCCCTGCCTGATGCATCACAGTAAACTTCATAACCCTCTGTGCCTTCAGGTATAGTCAAAACTGGTGCTGATGTCAAAGCATCCTTCAAATACTGGAATGAGGTCTCACATTCTGTAGTCCATGTGAATGGTGCGTCCTTTTCATTAAACTTGTCATAGGTTTTGCTATTTTGGAGAAGTCTCTGACAACCTTCTGTAGTAACCTGCTAACCCAAGGAAACTCCTGATATCAGTCACTGTCTTTGGTCTGGGCCAGGTGCGAACTGCTTCTATTTTTGCTGGATCCACTGCGATCCCAGCGTCTGAGATAACATGTCCTAGAAAGGAAACTCGTCTAGCCAAAACTCACACTTGGAGAACTTAGCATAAAGCTGGTTCTCCCTTAAGATCTCGAGTACATGTCGGAGGTGACTCTCATGCTCTTCCTTAGACTTTGAATAAATTAGGATATCATCGATGAATACAACCACGGTCTTGTCCAGCTGCTCTCTGAATAATCTGTTCATTAAATCCATGAAGACTGCCGGTGCGTTTGACAAGCCAAAAGGCATAACTGTAAACTCATAGTGGCCATATCGTGTTCTGAATGCTGTCTTTTCTCTGTCTTGCTCCCTGATAGGTATCTGATGGTACCCTGATCTCAAATCGATCTTTAAAAACACCTTTGCTCCTCTTAACTGATCAAACAAATCGTCAATTCGTGGTAGTGGATATTTTTTCTTCACTGACGCTGCATTAAGCTCTCTGTAATCAATACATAACCGCAGGCTTCCATCTTTCTTCTTCACAAAAAGAACTGGTGCTCCCCAAGGCGATACGCTAGGTCGTATGTATCCCTTGTCTAATAAATCCTTCAACTGTTCCTTCAACTCAGCCATCTCTGCTGGTGCCATACGGTACGGTGCCTTAGCTATGGGACCGGTACCTGGTAGTAATTCAATGGAGAACTCTACCTCTCTGGATGGCGGTAAGCCTGGAAGTTCTTTTGGAAAAATATCCGGAAATTCTGACACTATTGGCATATCTGGATCAAAATCTGGGTCGTGCTCTACATCCTGAACATAGCATAAATATACTTCCTTCTGCTTCCTGACTTCTTGTACATGGACATAGCAGATATCACTTTTATTGACGGTGCTCTAGGGCTCTGGCGGTAAGACACTGTCACTCCTGATGGGCTCTTAAGTAACAGTCTGCGCTCTGCACAAAGAATGCGGCCTCTGTGCCGCCCCAACCAGTCCATCCCGGCTATAACGTCGAATCCTAGACCTCTGAACTCAATTAGGTCAATGGGAAATTCCTCCTCCTTAATACGGATAGTGGCTCCTCTATAAAGACGAGTGCAACTGACCTTCTCCTTAGACGGGAGTGCCACCTTAAAATCAGGTAACTCTACAGCGTCTAGCCCCAACTTCCCCGCAAGCGAAGGCGAAACGAAAGTATGTGAGGCTCCGGAGTCGAACAGTACTAATGCAGCCACTCCATTGACAGGAAAGGTACCAGTGAGGATCGCGCCGCCCTTGCTGGCCTCCTCCTCAGTAAGTATACTTAAGGCACCTTCCGTCTCCTTAGCACAACCTAACAACAGAATCTGGGTAAGTACTTTGGTATATGATGGAGGTCGAAAAACATTCACTTTTCATAACAATAATGCTTCATTGATGAGATGATCTTCTTTCAGATGTCCAAAACAATTACAACACTAGTACTTTCTAAAAGTCAAACTTAATCTTCCTGGTTTCATGTGAGTGGTGTTTATCACTGTCGAAGGTGCTGTGTTTAGTTTAATCCTTTTAATTCCATGGTATAGCAACCTTGACTTTCCACCCATTATTAAAACATCTCCTGAATTCAATATGATTTTCTTCGCAAGGTCCACACGCTTCTGCTCGCCATAAAGGAACTCTGCGTCATCTCCAATTGACAAAGACAATACTGGTATCCCCTGATCAAGAGACCCTTGTGTCTCATCCTTGTCCTGGTGTAGTCCTAAGCGGCCTCCTTCTTCATAGAAGTTGATGATACATAGATCAGCCCTTAGATTGGGAACTGGATCTTCTTCTAGCTGTTGAGCTGTATTAACTGCTTGTTCCACAATTTGTAAAAATTCTTCTGGGATTTTTGGTACTTGCGCTCCATCTCCATTTCTTGTATCCTGGTAGGTTTTTGAGTAAGGATTCCAATCCTTTCCTAAGCACATCATTTTCAGCTTCATTTTTGATCCTCCTGGAAATTCGGGAGTGTAGAACCCTCCTGGTCCTGCTCCCAATTCTTGACATCTTCTGATGATTGCAATTTGTGGTTCCGATGTTAGGTATCCTTTGAGTAGTATCAAACCTGGTTGGATAACCTTACATTGTTCGTTCGCTGGTTCTTGTGCTTTGATAATGTTTTCTTCCAGGGAGGGCGGTGAGGGGATAGGAAAGCATATCTTATAGCTTCCTACGTGGTTTAAAATTCTACTAGTGAGTCTTATTAGTTCTTTCCTACTCAATTAGGCACTTAAGGCATGCAAGCACTCATTCACAACATTCATTGCTCAATGACATGTTCGTATGGGTTTAGAATTACCTGGGTTGGTAGAAGTACCAGCTTCATCTGAGCGGTCCATGACATGCAGGGCGGGTCCCGATGCTGGGCCTTTGCCCTTATTTCCCTGAGTTTGGTTTGTTGGTGGAGGGCGAGTATCGCTGGCTCCATTCTTATGGCCGGTGTTTGCCTTTGCTCCCGGGCGGTAGTTCCTGCTCTCCGGGTTCTTAATGCACTCGAAGGCTCGGTGTCCCCATATCTGACAGTGGCGGCACTGGACTTTCTCCCCTTGGCAGTCCACGCCGGGGTGATCCTTTCCACATTGTCTACAGTTGAAGTGGCGGACAAACCTCTGGCCCGTGTTTGAGCCATGTCCAGAACCTATTACAATCGAGGTCAATTATATATTCCAACGGTACTGAAGTAATCACAAAAGTTTCAAATTTAACTGCTTGGTTAGAGTGCCTACCCTTAGATGGGTAGGTTTTCTGTGAGTTTGCTGCTCCGTAGGTTCCTGACTGGGGGTTCCCAGTAGTCTGGTTCCCCTTCCCTTGATAGGACCCCTGGCCTTTTTGAAAGGGTTTGTTCCTTCTGTTGGAGTTTCCCTGCTTGGCATCCTCGCTGCCAGGTCCGTCCTTTCTCTTTTGGGAGCTCAAAGCATCCCTTCTTTTGCATGTGATCTCCACAATGGAGGCAGCATGGTAACATTCCTGAAATCTCAAGGTATCAGTCTCCAAATCTCCCATGACGGAGTATAGTAGGTAATAAAATTCAACTGGTTTATTCTCTCCTGTTTTACCTGTAAGCTGGTGGGAATGATTGGTCCCATCCCAAACTGGAGCGAGGACTCAGTCCCCCATAGAACCGGTCGACCAAACCTGGTCCGAGTATCCTAATCCGGGTAGTAGTCGGAGTAGTGAAGTAAACTTCGCATAGTATTCATCCACGGTCATCTTCCAGTCTGTCCAGCGCATCAAACTCCCTAGTCTTCACCATCCTGGTGTGGGCCGGGTAGTACTTGCCCCTAAGTGCGGTGTAGGCTCCCCAAGTGAAAGCTGGATCGTCCAGGTGGTCGGCCTTCACCATATTCCACCAATCCTTGCTGCATCTTTCAGGTAAAAGGCAGCGAGCCTCACTTTCCCTAGCTGGGACGGCAGTGTCTCAATGCTGTTTCCATCTCCATGATATAAGTCTCCAAGTGTGCAGGGTCAGTCTGTCCCTTGAATGCAGTTGGCCTGAGATCAGCAAAACTCTTCACCCAATCCTTCTCTCTGGGTGGTGGTGGTGGAGGTAGCTGTTGCTGCTGCTGCGCAACTCCCGCCTGTGCAAATGCTTGAGCTATCAAGTAGCAATATCTGCTAGTGTAACACCGCATCTCGATCCAATCGTGGTTATCACAAACTTATCACCATATAAACAAACTCTACAGCGGATTCAAATACATTCCAGGACCTTGCCACGGTCTGACAACAGAATATACCGAACATTAGTACTTACAAGTCTTAACCAAATACATAACCTTCTTACAGTTCCCTCACATCCTATACATCTTACTAACTCAAAATGCCATACGAGTGTACATGCACAACTCGTAGGCCACACTTAACCCGTAACGCTTGTACCCCATCTTACTCTCGCGACGGCCGCCTCCTGACGTTCACCTGTGTAGTAAAAACAGCCCCCAAAGGGGGTCAGCACGAATGCTGGTACGATCCTCTCATGGCCCCCAAGCTAACGTGGCTACGACGACTAATTGTCGATAGCATGGAGGTTGATTAGATGCACAACATAATAGAAAGTGCAGTAAACAACAATCCAAATATGAACAATCAAAGTTCAAACATAATGAACGTCTTAAATGCGTTCTCTTAATTAGAGAGTTAATTATTTAAATCCTTAAGTTATGTTTCCTCTTAATCTTAGTCCATCCTTATCTTACCTCAATCTTAGTCTTATCTTAGTCTTAGAAACAACCATCCTTTAAAAGGAATGGATGTAGCTTATCTTAGTCTTTAATACAAACCATCCTTTAAAAAGGAATGGTTGCAACTTATCTCAAACCTTATCTTAATCTTAGAATACAAACCACTCTTTAAATAGAAATAATTGTATCTTACCTCAATGTTTATTTTTTTGTCGGGTCAGAAGCAACCTAGCCAATGAGCTATTAACTCCATTGGTTGAATAACAACTTATCTATAATTTAGGATTTAGGTGATCCTACCGCACCATCTTAATGCCTCATACCTTGGACTGTATGTCCAATGTAGCTGAGCCGGCAACCGACCCTAGGCAACAAGTCCGAAGACAAGTCCTTAAGCAGAAGTCGGATCTGCTATAGATACCGACCCCCCTTTTTCCTTAGCATGCATGACCGGAGTCAGTCCCGGGTTCCCACTCCCCCTTAAGTTCCAGTTAGTAGAAGTCTCAAGACAATGTTTGTTGGTTAACCTCTTTCGGTTTATAACAAACTAATATTAGGGAGCGTTCCTTAGTCTCACTCAATTCCTTACTAAACGTTGGTTAGTAAGTTCTCACGGTAAGTTGTGTTAGTTTGAAAACATCACACAACAATACAATAAACATAATGTTCCGGTTGCATGCTTTATCTGTTTAGTGAGCACACAAAACAAATAGCACACAAGCCGAGGGACACCTCGTTAGCAAGCAGGTCACAAGAAGAACTGTACCGTTCACCATTGGTCGTTTGGTTGCTTACTCTCCTCCGGAGTCCAAATACTCAAGCCCTAAAACATTCATTCAGTTTTAGGTTGTTAATCACTTAACTTAATTCAACTTATTTAACTTACTTAACCCATAATGATTCCCACCTAACACCTCTTAAGTTTACAACTTATTCTTACAACGTAACCTTAAACTTTTAAGTTTATACTTAACTTAATCCCTAGGTCTTTATACTCTAATCAATCAATGCCCTCTTAATGGGTACCATAATACCATCTAAACCTCTAATTTAGGGTTTCTTTTTTTATCTTTAGGGTCGACCGACCTTACCGACCGACCTTACCCAAGGTCGGTCCATTCCAAAACTACTACCGTTTGAAAATTTTACCCCGACCGACCTTGCAAGTCCGGTCCCCAAGGTCGGTCCATTCCCGAGAGTTTTCCCCGTTGAAAATTTAAGCCCGACCGAACTTGCCAAGGTCGGTCCCAAGTTCGGTCGATTCCAGAGACTCAATTCGTACACAAAATACAAGCCCGACCGAACTTGTAAGTCCGGTCCCCAAGTTCGTCGATTCCAGAAAACTCTTTCCGGTAGTGTAAACTGAGCTCGACCGACCTTGCAGGTCCGGTCCCTAAGGTCGGTCGGCTCCAGAACCTTGTTTCTAAATTCCC
Source organism: Limonium bicolor (assembly GCA_023374045.1). NCBI lineage: Eukaryota > Viridiplantae > Streptophyta > Magnoliopsida > Caryophyllales > Plumbaginaceae > Limonium > Limonium bicolor. The sequence goes on along the minus strand of CM041779.1, from coordinate 148,729,773 downwards.
ATTTGACTCCAAACTTCTCCACAAGTTCCCCCATGTGTCCTAATACCATTTAGGCACTTAAACTCTCCTTAGAACTCCCACCAAACTCTCTAAAAACAATTTCCAAAGATCTACTTAAACATTCACTCAATTCTTTTAAAACTCCTAACACTTAGCACTTATTTCCTTACATTCCCAACTTGTAACCTTACCAAAACTTCAACCAACCCAAGTGTTCCCTCCTTAACAGTTTGAGCACTTCATAAACATTATTTTCCATCTTCAGTTCATTTACCAAAACTTCCTCAAGTCATCTTACATATCCATGCACTAATTCCTCTCTTTTCCATTTATTACTCATCATTCTCATGATCTTACACTCTTATACATTCCAAGTCAATTTCCTCGACAATCGACAACATTCTTCTTCAATCTTCACTCCCATCACCTAAGTCCACTCATTACCATCTAAACTAAAACCTTATTGTTCCACCGCTAGCATCTTCACTAATTACACAAGCTTCCCAAAACTTTCATTGATTTATTCCCTAGTTCATACCTAAATCACCTTAAAGCATTATACACCTTCTCCTCCAAATTTTGCACAAGTCTTACCATTCCTCTTACCATGACTTTGGTGTGTTCAATACACCCACCAATCCTCTAATTCTTCCTAGACAACTCTAGGTCATTCTCATCCTTAAGAACTCCTTAGTTAACTCATTTCCACTCAATTTCCTTTTAATGATCCCTAGTGAATCCTAGGGCATATTAACTCACCTCCACCACTTAAACACTTTGTTTTCTACTCAAATTTCGCCATAGCTTCTCTAGTATATTATCATGCCCAAATGCATTGTTTTCCTCATTCAACCATCTCACACACATCAAGTTCTTTCTCATCATATTTTATCACCCAAACCAACTCATTCACAATAAACTCAATATAATGCAATAATCTTAAATTGCATAGCACTAAGGCTCTTAAATGACATGGCTCTTAGGCCCTTAAATGACTTAAACTTAAACACTGAATTTCCCACATGTAATAGCTTTCAACCTGCAATTACACCCATCAGTCTCATAGTAGTTATAATGCTCTTAAAATCCATCTTAAACTTATCTTACTAACTCATTCCCATTGGCTCCTTAATCTCAAGTTCATAAGCTTGTTTAAATTCTTTTTCCTAGGTTATATAACCCATTACATAATGTAAGCTCTAAGCCACATTAGTACTCATTTAAATACCATCCCTTAAAACTTAAACCACCCTTAGGTAAGCATTTTACCTTGTTTTCCCAAGCTTATCTTAACTTCCTCCTTAGACCTCCTTCTTGAATGAATCTTGGCCACCATTTAAATTTCCCTTGCCAATGTTCTAATCAACATACATTGACTCACATGAGTGCTAAACAATACACTAACCTTAAGGAATGAAAACCTAGGTTAAAATGTGTTCTAAGGTATAAAAATGAATGTTTTACCTTGAAGTCTTAAGGTGGGCTTGGATATGAATCAAGAAGGACCTCCTTTAGCCCTTGGAGAATAGAAGCAAGCTAGGACAATGATAAACAAGGCTCCATGAGAAGGTAATTTCGGTCATGAAGAAGAAGTGATGGAAACATGGTTTTTCTTACATTTTCCTTACCTTGAATGAATGGAGAACCAAATGGGCTCTTCAAACTTGATTTTCCTCCATCAATGGAGTTTTCTCTTGGACCGAAATGGAGCTTTGAAGGATTTGAAAAGATAGAAAGCTAGAGCTTGAGCTAACTAAGAATAATATGTGTTTAGTTTTTGATTTGGAGCTAAAATGAGCAAGTTAAGGACATTTGAAGATGAGACAACCATGGAGGCTGCTTGGGACGGTTTGGAACATAGGAAAAGAAGAAGAGAACCGTGGAAGAAGAAGAGAAATGAAGAAGAGAGGAGAGAGGTAGGCTAATATAAGGTTTTTGCTTTTATAAAGCAAATAGTACTATTCTCTCTTTTTCCTCTTCTTTTTCCTTTAATTGCTTTGTCATGTGGTGACTCCCCACATCAAAACCGGCCAGCCCCTTAATAACCAAGATATTTATGGTCTTGGTTGACCAACCAATTGACTTATGTTGACTAAAACTTAAACTAGTCACTATTTGGCACTATTCACTAATTAGTGCACATATTCGTGAAATTTTTGGTTTCCCATTGATTTAGGCTTCCTAATGTGATACTAATCAGTACACATGTTGATTAAGGTGTAATCATGGGCATTTAGCCACTCAAAACTCATTTCTAAGACAATTTCTCAAAAAGGTGCTTTAAGGAGTCTTAAAGCACATTTTGTATTTAAGCTTGTTTTTTAGCTTGGTTTTCTTTTCTAATTGATTTAACATGTCCATTATCATGTTAATAAGGTCTTATAACGGTATTTGGGTGCTAATCAAAGTCACTCCAAGCTTAGAGCACGTTTTTGCCCAAATTGCCCTTAAGGCATTTTCTTGTGTTTTCCTTGATTTAAATTGTCTACCAATCTTTATAAGGCATATTTTAGCCTTACTACATCATATATTGATGTTTACTTAACATACTTAGGTTTGGGATATTTCAGCCAGCCTGACAGGCGAATCCTCAGCTGTCTGTCCGCGGCGTCCTCCTCTTCCTGACATCTGCAGGATGTTGAGGTAAATTAGATACTGTGGTCACAATCTTGGTCTTGGATAGTAGTCCAAGTAAGAACTAACTTAAACTCCTTTCTATACTATCACTCAACCCGTAACCTATAGCTTTTGAAATCCTAATCTCGGTGTATCCTTGTATCCAGAGCGTAACTACGCTCTGATACCACTTTTTGTAACACCCCAACCCGAAATCCAATAACATGTACGACGATCACTCCCAATAAAACATAAACTGCAGCGGAATAAAATACAATAACCGGGCGGTATTACAATGCCGTTGGCTACCCTTGTGACCAACAAGGCTAACTCCAAATACAAATTCTAAAAGTCACGGTCTGAATACGAATACAGCCCGAGATACTAGGAAACAAACTCAAAGATACAATAATCAAGTAAAACAAATAACTAGTGATAAAACTCCCGTAGCATGTTCTACCCCACCCAGTGGCGGACCTAGACTTTAAAATCTGTGGGGGTCAGTTGTGGACCCAAAATTTATATTTATGGGGGTAAATTTTTTTTGACACTATCACATTTTACAATATTATGTTATTTTGTATTTTTCAAAAATTTATAAGATCATTGAACTAATTTTCAAAAATTACGAGGGATTGGAGCCCCATCCACCTCTAGCTAGTGGGGCACCTTTATCGAATAACAATCTGTCAAACAAAATATTAAAAATTAAATTGAAAAACAATATTTAATATTTATATTACAATTATTTTATATGAGTCTTCTATCATTTAAAATGATCATAATAATATTATTGTTAATGGGCTAATAATATATTTGATTCTACATAAGTGTTTAGATTATCGCCAACCAGTACATCTCTCATTCTAATATATTTCATGAGTGGGGATGCTCTTTCAACTGTAGTTGTAGTAACTGATAACATCAACCCACATTTTGAACATGCACTATTTGAATGTCAAAACATCATATTTCGGTTATACTATTTAGTTATCTATTAACATTCATTATTTATTTTAACTATATATAGACACATATATACTTGTATTTTTCAAAAAACCTGTGGGGGCACGTGCCCCCACAGGTTAATACCTCGGTCCGCCGCTGACCCCACCTACACTCGGTGTGGTAACTCTTCAACTTCAGGTACCTGAAAAATGGGGGTGCCCCGAAAGGGGCTCAGCAAACAATGCTGGTATGGAAAACGTGCAGCCCATCGGCTACCGGGCCACACCAACTACTTTGTCGAATACATGCAGTTCATTTTTGTAAAGTTGTAAACAAGCATAATATGATAATAACAAGTATCCATACAAGGACAACAATGTCACATAAAACGAGACTTCAGAAGGTCAAGTTAGATAAACTGTAATCATTTGATAATAGTCGGGTCCACACGATGGGACTCACAGGTGTATAAGAGTATGTCATTATAGTGAAGGTATAGTGACCTTGTTAAAGAGAAAGGTGGGTAATTAGTCCCTCAGAAGATAACGTAGTTAACTCCTGTACTTTAGAAAGGTGGGAATCGAACCCTCGAGAGGAATGAAGTCTTCCTCCCCACTTGTACTGTTCCGGTACGCCGCCGGTGGATGACATAGTGCACCCAAAACTCCCGTCGCGACGTAAATTGAATAGGAGACGACCTGAGACAGGTACAACTCCTGTAGCATGCATGGCCAGATCCAACTGGGCTCCTCGTTCTCGTAGTATAGAATTGTTAGGTGTCATACAATAGAGCTGTCAAAATTTGATCCAACCCGAAAACCCGTCCGTTTTTATCCGAACCCGAAACCCGACTGAACCCGAAAATATTTAAATATAAAACCCGAAACCCGATTGGGTAAAACCCGAATGACCCGAACCCGAAATGACCCGAAAAATTTATAACCCGAAACCGACCGACGGAAATGACCCAAAATAATAGTAATTAAAAATTAGCCAACTCGAATAATATGAAATAATAGTGACTATAAATTGGTCCCATACCTGAATGACCCAAATAAATATGACTAAAAAATTGATTTAAACTTAGTATATCCGAATGAAATCAAAATAGACATTGTATTGAAAGTTCTACAATCTATATGTGTATATTCTTAGAGAAATTAGGTATATATTTATATTATAATTTTTTCAAAAAATATAACCACTGACCCGAAATAACCGAACCCGATTCTATCTGACACTATTACAACCCGAACCCGAAATGACCCGAACCCGAAAGACCCGAACACGAAATGACCCGAAAGTTTAATGACCCGAAAAGATATGACCCAAAACCCGAACGTATAACCCGTTTGACAGGCCTACATACAAGGACGTTAATCAATAACACAATGTGTATTGCCAATTATCACGTTTAGGATAATGACGTTTGTTATAAAGTGAAGTTAGTGAGAGACTTGTGTACAAGTTCCCGGTACAGTAAAGTGCAGGTATTTAATCCACTGGTATTGTAGTGTTGTATGCGTGGGACATACACGTCATAGTTAGCATCTTTCACGCATATAAAATAACACAACTGTGCACAAGGGTAAAACAACATTTTACATTAATTATCTTGGTCGTTATTTCAAACAACAGATAGCACACAAGCCGGTGTAATCCGGTAGAAAACAGGTTGCAAGAATCCCATACCCTGGTCAACGTCTGGTCAAGTATAGTCCTAGAACAGGTTTAACTGAGAGGGTTAATTTAGGTTACCCTTGTATATTAATTTTATTGGATCGTTCAACAATTCCTTAGTTGTTATTCCATGTGAGGTTTATCTCTTCATACTTAAATAGTTTCTTGAACTTCTTAATCTCACTAACAATTAAGGTGTTCTTATATTTCCATCTCATATGTTCTTAATGAATAGTTTATATTGTGTGGTAATTCCTTTTAATTACCTTATGATTTAATGTATAACTTATTTCGTTATTCTCCTTGATTTATTTATAATCCTATGATATATTTATCATGTACTATTATGTTACATGTTTTTAGTTGTCTAGATGACATAATAACTTTTATAATTTCTTAACTATATTTATATGCCATACATGGACATAATATTCTTATAGTTTTTATTATTCCCCTTTTTAACTATAAATAATATTTATTGGTTACCTTTAATTTCCTTATAACTATATAAGCCATAGTTTTAATTTCATAACTCCTTTAATCAAATTCTTTCTTCTAATTCCTCCAAATATCCATATAGGACCTATATTTATTTAAATCTAAATTCTTACCCTTATATTTCGGTTATTTACAAAACAACCACATTAATTCATAAACTTTATATTATATTTCCTATAATTACAATTTAACCACAAAATCTTATAATCTTTACATAATGCCTTATAAACTATAGTTTTAATTTTAATTCTCCATAATTGCCGAATATATATATAAATTCTTAAATTACAAATCTAACCCAAGTAATTCGGCTTTGTCATATACTTTCCATTAATTACATTTTCACCCCAAAACTTTATAATAGTTACTTAATAACTTATAAAATATATTTAAATATTTAATTTCTCAAAATTTCGAAAGTGAACTTCATAATTCTCTTAATTATGAATTCGCCCCATATTAAGTTCCAAACTTTCATAATAACTTTTAAAAATTACATAATAGCCCAAAACTTTATAAATTGTTATTTTAACACTTGTTAAATTATCTAAAAATCATAAACTTAATTCCTAACCTTATATTATATCATTTATCCCAAGGAAGCCTTTAACTCTCGGTATTCATAATATACACCCAACTTTGTAAAAATTACATTTTAACCACATAACTTAATTAATTAGCCATATAGCACTAATAAAATATTTTTAACTCTCCAAACTTTATAATATAAGTTTATATACATAAGTAGCTCATTAAAACCTATTCTTCACCAAGAACTCTCAGCCATAATTAATAGGTTACTATATAGTACATAAAAGTAGATTTATATGTCAAAATAACTATACATAAATTCATATGAGTTATATAACTCATGTAAAAATTATTGTAATGTCTTATATTGATTCTTAGCTCAAAATAGAACATTTTTACCCTTGACAACTTGGCTTGAATTTGTATTTAACATAGATAAATTTTGTGACACAAAAATGTGTCTTAAGGTAAATATTTCCCATATATGTTATAGATTATATTTTTGGTATATTATACCATATAGTTTCGGTTTTGGATACCCTAGGAGATGTACATAATTTTTGTATAATTTTTAGAAGCTTAACCAAGCTTAAAACATAAAGATTAGCTTAATAAACTTACTTCTTAGTAAAGGTGGTTAAGTGTTTGAACTCTTCTTGAATCTCCAAGCTTTCTCCAAAGGAATTTTTGATGCTCCACTTCGGTTTTATGCAAGAGGTGAAGGTGCTTATGAGTTAGATCTTTAACAAAGATCTTAAGTAGATTTGTAAGTAGTTTTTCAAGGATTTACCTTAAGCTTTTCTCCTTAGAATTTAGGCTCACTTAAGGTGGATGAAGAACAAACTTTCCTTCATGAAAATGAAGAAGAAAACCTTAGAAGAAGTAGAATCGGTTGCACATAAAAATGTGCTTTAAGGATTTTCAAGCATGAAAAATACATTAAGGTAACTTTGAGATGCTCCTTGGATTAATGTTGATTTAGACAACCTCCTTGGAGTATATGTTGATGCCGAAATGATATGGTTGTGCTAGGAAGAGTTTTGCTTCAAGGCTTGTTAGGAAATGCTAGGAAATTACCTTAAAGATGAAGATAGAAGTTAAAACTCCATTAATGGACTTAAGAGCTTCAAAGGAAGAAGATGAAAGAAGAAGAGAGGAACTTACCAACCGGTTGCAAGGAGGAAATGAGATGGGAATTGCAACCGTAGGCTTAAGGCAAGTTTGGTAAGGATTTTTGTTTTGTTTATTCTAATGTTAATTTGACTAACCTTTCCATTTGTTTATTCCATAGGTTATTGGCTCAATAAATGCCCATGTTCTATGCATGTGTTCGGCCATGTGAAGAGACAAGGCAAGGTGGAAGAAAATAATGTGAGCTAAATGACAAGGAAATTTAGGTAAGGTTTGTTCTTTTGATTTTTCTATGTTTATGCTTGTCTTCTTCTTCCCTTGTAGGTGGAAGAATTCAAGGGCATCTTGGAGCTTATCAATCGGCAATCAAGAGCCAAGGACAAGCATGGATGGTCACTTGAATTTTAAGAAATCAAAAAGGTGGAATCTAGATCTACTTTTTGCTTTATTCATTTTGTTTTTGTCTAGCTAACATGGCCTTGTTTCCTTGCATAATTTCGACAGCATGGAGGTCAAATGAGACCTAAATTCTTTTGACATTAAGTATTATAGCACATGGGAAGGTGAGTCACCATGTCTTATGCCTTTTATAAATTTTTAATGTAAGTTTGATACTAGTTTTTGGACTGAAAATCGGCCCCTATAGAGCACCTTGTTTGACACTGCCTTTAGTTTATTTAGAGGGTCAATTTATCCCCATTTAATATTATAATTCGTGGCATGTCAAAAACTACAAGGTAATTGCGTAAAACGCGTTTTAGTGACACCCGAAGGTGTGTTTTTGTGCTCTAAGGATATTTTGGGAAATAAGTTGTATTTTTGAAAACCAATGGTTTCTAAACATTTATTATAGTAAATAATGATGTATTAATGTTACATTGGGTTATATGGGGTTACATCAATTCATGACATAATTCCCGAGCTATCGGGACACTCCCGAGGCAAAAAGGAGCGTTAAGAAATTCCCCGAGCACTTTGTTGAATTTTGAGAAACTAGCTCGTGGGTCTCTTTATAATGATTATTAATGATGTTAGGTACTCTAAGAATGAATTATATAGGAGTTCGTGCCGCCTCGGCACCTCTCCGGGCTTTTCGTGCTTTAAGGGGCATGCGTGAGCACTCCCGAGCATTTTGCGTTTTTGACTGAATATAGCCTAGGGAATATGTTTATATATTCATATAATGAGTGTATGACCATTTTTTTTGAGTTTTAGAAGGTCATACAAGGTCATGCTTGATCATATGTTTCTAAGGCGTTTTAACGTTTATGGTGAAACGACTATTTTTACGTAACGTTCTCATGCATGGGTTTGCATGCGTACGTGAAACGATTTATATTTGGATTATTTTCCATTAAATAATGGTTTTATAATGTTAATTAGATTTGGGGTATTTCACTCTCTGTTTTCTGCATGACCTTACAAGTTCAGACGGAGTGCGAGGACGGTTCTGGGTTTCAAGGCTCGGCTCATGCAGCCCAGACACAAGTCCAGACATGTCCAGACTTTATTCTGTTTTAATTCATGGCATGTGTCCGGACTTTCAAGCCTACACACATGTCCAGACAAGTCTTTGATTTGAAGTCTTGGCTGGCGTCTGAACTTCCAAGTCCGAACACAAGTTCGGACACCGCCTCATATATTTCTGTCAAACTTTTGTCCAGACTTCAAAGCCCAGACACAAGTCCAGACTTATATGTTTTAAGTCTCGACATGTGTCAGAACTTCCAAGTCCGGACACATGTCCGGACACCCACCTGGTTTTGCCTAAAATGCGCTTTTGATCTCTATTTTGACTTCCATTTACAGGGATATGATCCCCTAGGTTTGATCAAGTGATTTACTCAGGAATTGTACATGTTTATGCACTCCTGGTCTGAAAGATTTAGCTTCTATATTAGGACCTAGTTTTTTTGCTTCTGAGTTGTGGATGGTTGGGTCTAGCTATGTCGTAGCATGATGCGCAGGATGTCCTTCTTTTCTGTTACACGGGTTTCCCGTTCTGTTATGGGACCGGGGTCTAATTAATGCTATGTGGGATCTTCTTATCCAAGGGTCTTTGACCCTTTCTGTGTGAGTGCTTAGAACTAGTGTCCTACTCTGATTTGTGAATTCTGATAAATTCTGCTTTGTGTGCTTTGGCTTTCGCTTCCGTTCTGATTTAAGGTTTGACAGTTTTTGGTATAAGACTCTATTCATGGAAGTTTTGTTTCGATATGCTTATGCTTTTGGAACGTTATATTATCTTCAACGTTTTGAGCATACTTTCTTGATGAAGTTTGCTGCTTACTGAGCTGTGGTTGCTCACCCCCTTTCCATTAACACTTTGTATATTGATCAACAATGGTTCTTGCTTCTGTCAGGGAGACTTCTAGTCTATTTTCTGTTTTTGTAAACTCATGAGTTTTTTGTTTTGACATTGTCGTTTACGTAGCATTCGTGTCATTCTGACTTTGGATTCTATTTCCGGGCTTTATAAACCTCTGATATTTAGTAATTTAATACAAGTATTTATTTTGGTTAATTGAGAATTGTTTAGTAGCCTTGCGTGAAGTGCAAGGCGTGTACCGACCTTAGAACTAGCTCGGTTTTGAGGTCGTTACACGACATCTTTTGTTTCAAGGAACCCATTGCAGGTATGTACAGTAAAGGTGATAATTTCACCAGTAAAACCCAGATCATGAAGGCCGCAATCACTCAAGCATGTGTGAAAATCTTGCATGCGTGATCTATTGCGCTCACCATGGCCATTCCTCTCGTACCTAAAGAGAATTTTGTGGAAATCACCAAACACAAGCATCGGATGGTTGTTCTTGAATATCCTTAATTAGTGACCTAGTCATCCATCTATCGGAAGCAAAGGGCCAACCATAGACTTTTGTTCCTCTTCAGCCCGAGCAGACTATCATCTACCCTGAAATTGATATGGTGAGCTGAGAAAGAGTGTATTCGAACTAGGAAGAGCGATCGTCAATAAGAGTAACTTCACTACTTCGATCAATGTAATCCACCGAAAAACCTATATAGTCATAGAATCTTCTATCAAAGTGTTTCATTTCCCTTCGAGAGAGCTTAGTTTTAGAGAGGAAAATGAAATAAGAGAATGATTACCTATCTTCGATTTCCGCACAAGTCAAAAATTTAAATGTAGAGATGAACAAGAGCTGGAAAAGTGAAAAGGAAGAAATATAAGGTTTCGATTCTCTAGTACAAAAGTTATTTCGAAGAACTTTTATATTTTTAAAAATCTCACAGGTGCATACAGAGAACTTGTATTCAAAATTCAATTCCAAATTCAGTTCAAACTTTTTCACCCTTGAGATATTTTGTGAAGACCCACCTTAGAAGCTGGTGATGTGAGTACCTTTAGGATGTCACTTTTGAGACTGATTTTGATTATATCTTCAATACAAAATATTCACACAGTTTATGGAAAGGATTATATAACAAGATAGTTGTTAGGTTTGAGAATGTTTACAAGATATCCTTACCTTTTTTATTAAATGCAAAATATTCCTAAATTATAATTAGCACTATGAAACAACCTTCTACACAATTTTGATACTGGACAATATCTATATTTAAATTTAGCCCCTTTCATAAAATGTCCCTTTATTAACATAAGGAAAAAACAACACCTTTTCAAATAAACCTATAAAAAAGCTAAGGTTTTTTAGTGAGACTTACTGAAAACTTAGGGGTATTTGCTAATTTTTTATAAAATAAAAGTTAATAAGTAATATATCCAACATGACAGACGTCAAGCCCTGTAACTAGGTCGGTAGAGGAGTTTGTATCTTAGAATCAAAGGTCTTAGACGTCGTTCGAAACCTAACCATTACCGTAACTATTAAAAAAAAATCCAACATGACAGACAGAAAACGAAAGATTATTCAAACTGAGAATAGAGTTCTTCATTGCGCATACTTTTATCACATGTTTGCTACTGGAAACAATTGTATGTTGCTATCTTAGAATTCTTGTAAATAGGAACACATATGTAATGCGAGAGAGTAGTGTTTGAAGGGTTGAACGGATGTAAAGCTCTTAGTTGTATTGAATGAATTGAATGAATCAAATACAAGCTTGTCTATCTGTTTATATAACCAAAACAGAGATAAAAACTACCTAGAAGATAAAAACTGATAAAGGAATAAAATCCCTAAGATAAAGGGAATCAAAACTACCAAATCAGAATAAACTAAATAATGGAATAATCCATAAACTAAATAATGAAATAATCCAACAGTAACATTAATAATGAAGTAACGGGCTGGGCTTAATAGCCCAACTCCAATACCCCCCCGCAAGCCGCAGGTAAACCGGTTTAGCAAGGCTTGTCAGGAGAGACAGCCCGCATACCCATGCGTGATAGCTGATGCTGGTATCTTGTCCCTGGTAAAACTTTTGTCAACATGTCTGCTAACTGTGTGGAAGAATGTATATAAGAAATCTCAACAAGCCCCCGTTGTATCTGTTCGCGGACAAAATGACAATCTATCTCGATGTGCTTGGTTCGTTCATGGAATACCGGGTTTCGAGCAATATGAATTGCAGATTGATTATCACACTTGACTGGTACCGGTTCGATGCCCTCGACACCAAGCTCAGACAGTAACCGAGTGAGCCAAGTGAGTTCCGCTGTAACACGTCGAAGAGAACGATATTCTGCTTCTGCACTGGAGAGTGAGACAGAACCCTGTTTCTTAGTTTTCCAAGAGATAGGACTGTGCCCGAGGAAAATATAATAACCAGACACAGATTTCCTAGTATTCGGACAGGCGGCCCAATCGGAATCACAATAAGCAACAAGCTTTAATGGTGAAGACCGTTGGTGAGCAAGAACAAGACCATAATTAATCGTCCCTCGTATGTAACAAAGTGCATGTAATGCAGCCTCCATATGAATATCAGTCGGTGCTTGCATGAACTGACTCAGATTCTGAACTGTGAAACTAATATCCGGACGAGTGTTAGACAGGTAATTGAGTTTGCCGACAAGTCTTCGATAGATAGTAGGATCAGAAAGATAATTACCCTCATCTGCTAACAAGGGCTTTCCAACAATCATGGGCCCCTGCGCAATGCGCCGCTTATGGCACTCAAACTCCTCTATAAGATCCAAGCAGTATTGTCGTTGAGATAAAACATACCCTCCTTCAGTAGGAAGAAACTCAATACCCAAGAAAAAACGTAGAGACCCCAAATCCTTGATCTTGAAGTTGAGGTCTAAAGCGCCTTTGATATGATCAACCTCTGCTTGACATGCTCCCACAACAAGTATATCATCCACATAGACAGCTACAAAAATTCTACCGCTTAAAGTATCTTTGTAGAAAAGAGAATAATCATTTTTGGACTGCTGAAAATCAAGGGTATGAAGGAAACCTGCCAACTTGGAAAACCACTGTCGAGAAGCTTGTTTAAGGCCATACAAGACTTCTTCAACAGACAAGCTTTATTTCTCCCTTCTACTTCAAGCCCATCAGGAAGACGCATGTAAACTTCCTCATCCAAATCTCCATGTAGGAAAGCATTATTCACATCCAACTGGTTGATCACCCATCCTTTGCTGAGAGCAACAACAATGAGAGCACGTATGGTGGTAAGCTTAACAACAGGGGAAAAAGTTTCCGTGTAGTCCAGACCATGACGTTGTGTGAAACCCTTAGCTTCACTTTATAAACCCATTTACACCCTACCACCTTTTTTCCTCGTGGCAAATCAACAACCTTCCATGTCATATTATTCTCCAGAGCTTGCAACTCCTCATTCATAGCCTTTCGCCAATGTGCATGTTTAGATGCCTCCTTATAATTCGGAGGCTCCTTCATATCCACGTGCGCGCCCACCTGGGAGCTGGACAACAAAGCTATACTAGTATCCGGTGTAAGCTGTGTGAGAGTCTCACATCCATGAATAAGGCTACCAGGAAAATCATCTTTCCTGTAAACTCTGTCATCAAGCAGTTCCTGAAAAACATTGTGACAAACATAATCTTGTAGATAACTGGGTCTGTGACTTTCCCTGCTAGACCGACGAATCTGTATATCTTGGTCCGTGTTGTCACTCTGCACGGGTGGAACACACGGAGATGTAGTCTCCCGTGCGTCATCATCAAAAAAACAGGAGATACATCACAGGAAGGAATGTTATGTGAAGAGAACTTGATATGTGTATCATCGGCATAAGGAAACGTATCCGTATGAAACCTTACATCTCTGCAAACTTCTACCACCTGAGATTGTAGACTCAAAACCTTGTGCCCCTTCTTTCTTGGTGCTTCGCCGAGGTAAACACAAGCCTCTCCTCTGGGACTGAACTTACTGTTTTTGTGATGCACAAACGTTTTGTAACATAAACAGCCAAAAGTCTTGATATCATCATATACGACCTTGTTCCCATGTAAAGCTTCAAAAGGAGTTTTTCCTCCGAGAACCTTGGAAGGTAGCCTATTGATCAAGAATGCAGCATGCAATATACATTCTCCCCAATAAACAAGAGGAACATTGGACTGAAAATATAGAGCTCTGGCAGTCTCAAGCAGATACCTGTGTTTTCTTTCTACCACCGCATTTTGCTGGGGTGTATGAGCACAAGTTGTCTGGTGTAGAATTCCATTCATAGAAAAATAAGAATTCCCTTCATTAGAACTGCCAAGCTCTTTTGCATTATCTGATCGAATAACCTTGATTTTGGTGTCAAACTGCCGCTCTACCATAGCAATAAAACTAACAATTGTTTCCCAAGCCATACCCTTCTGTTTTATAAGATGCACCCAAGTCGTTTGTGTGAAATCATCCACAAAACAGACAAAGTACCTGTAACCATTGTAGGTCTCAACCTTGAAAGGACCCCATACATCGACATGGATCATCTCAAAAGCTCGCTCAGTTTTAATAAACGAATCATCGAACGGTAATCTCCGAGCTCTGCTTTTATAACATATATCACAAGCATAATCGGAACGGAAATCTGACTGCTTTATTAAACCCATTGTAACAAGTTTTCTGTAGGGTACATGTCCAAGTTTAAAATGTAAAGCTCTAGCTTTAGTAGAAACAAAAAAACCGTGACTGGAACCGTGACTGGTCTCTAAGCCTACTGCTTTATTACAAACCAAATGCTGGCCCAACTCTTCCTGGCCCAGCGTCTTCTGACTGGTAGGCTGCTCCGCCCTTGGATTGACACGGCCCAATTCTCCACCGGCCCTGGTCGTTGAGCCCAACTCCAGAACGTACAAGCCGTGTCGCCCCCGTCCAAAAGCCTCAGTCGTCCCCGTCGACCGGTCCTGAAGAAACAAAACTCACCACAAAAAATCAAAGCACAATCACGATTCTCTGTCAATTTCTTCACAGAAAGCAAGTTGAACTGGAATTCCGGCACATAAAGGACATCCGTGAGCAATAATCGGTTCGAAACCCTAACACTTCCTATCTGTTTCACACTATGAGGCCGTCCATCTGGTAAGATTATATTTTTTCCAATTCGCAAGGGTTTTAGGGTTTCGAATTTTGCTCTGTTTCCGGTTATATGATCCGTTGATCCCGAATCGATTATCCAGTTTCCGTCAAATAAACTACGAGAACTAGTAAGACAAAGCTTTTCATGATAGATTTCGTTACCTGAAAAGTTGCTATAGCTCAGCTCTTCTGATTTTGTCGATGAGGTTGCATTGGTCGCATTGCGAATCATCTCTGATAGTAGTTGCATCTGTTTAGCTGTAAACCCGCTGTCTGAAGTAGACTGTTCTTGTTCTTCTGATTTGGCATTGTGAGCAAAAACCTTTTTCCTGCGGGAGAGAACATTCTCCTTTCCATGGAGATGGAAACAGTCGGCTTCAACATGACCATTCTTTTTACAATACCCGCAAAACAACTTCTGGTAACAGTTCTCTCCCAAATGCCCACTCTTTTTACAGTAAGAACAAACTAATCTTTCTGCCCTTTTCTTATCTGTGTCGATTCTAGGGTTTTGGATTTTTGCACTTACTGTCTGTGGTGCTGGTCTGTGACTGTAAAAGGAAGTTGCATCTTCGTTTGAGGTTTGCCCTCCTCTTTGTTCTTCCTCTTGCATGACCAAAGAGAAAGCTTTCTCTACATCTGGTGGGTTCTCCATGGCTAAGATCTGTCCTCTGATGGATAAGTACTTTCGGTTGAGACCCATCAGAAATTGAACTAGTCTGTCACTTTCTATTCCCTCTTTTATTGACTTATTTACACCGCAAGTGCAATTGCCACAAGAACATCGTTGTATTGGTTTAGCCTGCTCTAGCTGCCCCCATACTGTTTTTAACTTGTTGAAGTATTCTGCTACAGATAACTCGTTCTGTTTCACTTCTGCTAATTCCCTCTTTAAAGCATGTATGACAGCAAGGTTAGAATGTTCATACCTGCGTGAAAGAGTATCCCATATCTCTTTGGGATCATCTAGATATCGCACACTCTGCAAGACAGTACCTCCAAGTGAGTTTTTAATCCATCTTACAACCAGTGAATTAGCCCTTTCCCAAGAAGCATATCTAATGCTATCAGTTTCATCCGGCTTCTTTATTTTGCCTGTAACAAAACTGTATTTGTTCTTGGTTTTCAGGGCTGTGACCATGTCGAATCTCCATCCCAGAAAATCTGTGCCTTCAAACTTCTGGACGAGATTCAATGCTGGGTTTTCTGCCGCATGAACAAAGATGGGGTCGTTGATGTCTATGGATGAACTCCCAGCTCCTGCAGAAGGATCCATCTCATCCTTCCCTTTCCCTGTTTTCTCTGTCATAGCCGCAAGTAGTATAGGATCTCCTAAAGCTCTGATACCATCTTAGAATTCTTGTAAATAGGAACACATATGTAATGCGAGAGAGTAGTGTTTGAAGGGTTGAACGGATGTAAAGCTCTTAGTTGTATTGAATGAATTGAATGAATCAAATACAAGCTTGTCTATCTGTTTATATAACCAAAACAGAGATAAAAACTACCTAGAAGATAAAAACTGATAAAGGAATAAAATCCCTAAGATAAAGGGAATCAAAACTACCAAATCAGAATAAACTAAATAATGGAATAATCCATAAACTAAATAATGAAATAATCCAACAGTAACAATAATAATGAAGTAACGGGCTGGGCTTAATAGCCCAACTCCAATATGCTAACAAGCTACAACGATCATAACACTTGAATTTATTTTGTTAATTTACTTTATAAAAGTATACGTTGATTTATATTTTGATTTTTAATATAAATATATTTATTGTTTTTCTCTGTGGTACGCTTTTGTTTAGACATTTTTAAGAACCAGATTGTCATCTTCCTTATTTCTTTTGTATCAATTTGCCTATCTCTATTGACCTTATCAATTTTGTGGCTGTTTTTGTTTTGACTGTTTTATACTCCGTCCCTTCTTGACCGTCCTGTTTACTATTTGGGCATGTCATTTGACTTCAATATTTAACATATAAGATGATATAATTTTATAAATCTAATTTTTGTAGTAGATTCCTTAGGTGATAAACTATACATTGCAAAAATAAATTTTATAAAATTATTTTATCTAATATGTTTAATATTGAAGTGGAAAAACGTACCAAAAATCAAACAAGACAGTCAAATTGGGACGGAGGTAGTATGTGATAGTATGTTATGTTAGTAGAGAAGAAGACATACCCACATAAAATCCAAGGCAGTAATCAAATATTGGCATGGTATATCACTAAACAATTCTCACATTCAGTAGTTCTTGAAACGATTTAATATCGTTATCATAGTTCTAATTAGTGACAAGAATTTCGTTACCAAAGATAGTACTAGAAAATTTGAAAAATTAAGACTACAGTAACGATATACTTGTTACAAAATCATATCTTTAGTAACGACATAACTTTTAATAACGAGTAAAAGTCTTTTTTTTAAGCCATAATAACGAGTAAAAGTCATTACAATAAATAAATTGATCTTTGGTTACGCCATCACGTGTAACAACATGTAACAACTTTTATTGTTACAATAAATTAAATTGGTAACGATTTTGATTTTTGGTGACGAGTTTTTGTTGTTACCAAAAATATATATTCTAGTAGTGGTAGAATAATCTTTGCGTAAATTTAAACCCAAAATATAAACAACCTTGTTTCAGACATGAACAATTTTTAGGTTAAACTAAGGCCCCGTTCTATAATGGATGTTGGACATTCAGCTAGCTTTATTCCACAGATGTCACTTTATTATTGGTTGAATTATTCCACCTGAGTACACTTGTAATCAGGCTATTAGTTAACCACAGGTTAACTATGGAGATGAAACAAAACGCGGCAAATGCCGCGTCCCAGCGAACAGCCCCTAAATAGGCGTCGTTCGTTGACAACGATTCATACTGTGATGGAGATTAATCTACCTTTTTCCAAAAAGTAGTTGACAGTTGTTAACTTTATATTAGACAAAAATTAAATTCAGCACACATGGCTAACCAGGAGAGGTTAACCACACCAACCTTTAAAGAAACGCAGCTATCTCTGTGTTTGATGAATTTGGCTCGTGGTGACCGAACGGAGTCATAATTGTACAACCAGATATACAATTATGGGGTCGTTCAGTAAACACGGCTATCCTAGCGTTTATGATTAAGCTATGTATGGTTAACTATATTGACTCTAGTTAACTAATAAAAGGAGAACAAGTGGCTTTAGATGATATTTTATTTGTGAGTTAGACAAATGATAGAGAGATATATGGACAAGGATGAAACTAATTCAGCTTGTTAATGAACGGGGCCTATATTATCCCATGCTTATTGCTTGTGACCTCATTTTTTGCATAGCTGACCAACAATGTGGATTCTAGAACCCATCTACCACTAGCCACTTCTTTCGCCTTCTTTGGACAGTAGAAAACATAGACTGCGAAGCCATGGATCTCTTAGACATATAGCTATCCCCATGATACACACAAAACACACTTCGTAGCAACGCCAACAGAGCTACTAATTTAACAGCAAATCAAATTTACTAGCACTGCGCCGCACTTTCAGAATAACTAAACAACGATTCATATGTCCTTCAGAGTTAAAAAGAGACCTCAAATTCCTTGTTTAACCGGCATGCACCAGTGTGAGATGACTTTTGAAGTTATTATCATTTTCTTATTTTGTACATCACCTGCTTGATTCTCCACTATATAATGAAGCGAGTTCATTCTCATTTCCCCCACACAGGCAGCAGATAGAAAATTTAACAACATTATTACTACATCCTTTACTGAACTTACATTTTACAACTGTAATTGCCTTCTTCAAATGCTATTCGACCACATAAACAACCATCACACACCCATTATCTATCAAACAGAAAAGTCTAATATCATCCAAAAAAAAGCTGATACATAATATATTGGCTTTTCTAGCCTAAATTACAGTTCAAAATTTTCTCTTCAGAGAGGTGACAACACTACTGCATTTCACTCCCTGAAGCAGTCGCTGCAATATATTCCATCTCACGCCCTTCCTCGCTGCTGCTATCCTCGCCAAAAAACGGAACGATACCAGGATTGCTCTCTTCTAGAAGAACACTTACCGGCATATTTGCCGGGTACTTATCAATAATGTAATCAATTTCTTCTCCACTTATCTCTTGCTTGTGTAACAGAACCTGAGACAACACAAATTTAAGCAAGTTAAACATGTAAAACTAGTTGATTTGCACTGACAACATTAGAGGGAAGAGGATGTTAGTTGCTTAATCAAACCTTGATGCCTTTAAGCACCGCGGCCTCGTGGGTTTTAAGAAGCTCAATAGTCTTAGTGAAAGTCTCTTTGAGAAGATTCTCAGTCCGCCGACAAACTTCGTCATCAAGCTCAAAGTTTATTGGCTCTTCAATTAACCCATAATGCCGATACAGAGATCCTTCAAAGTCGAGCCTTGGCCCGATGAATTCAGGCATTTTTCGCCAAGCAGGGGGCTCTCCATGAATAGTCATTTGGTCCTCCAGATTCCATCTATCATCAGATTTAACAAAGATGAGATTGTCATTGAAGTAATGCACAACAGGAAGACAAAATAAAGGAGACTACTGAGAAGAATGATGGTGACATGCATGATTGAACAAGCGAAAACAACTTACACGGTTATCATTTTCCGAGCTAGCCAAGTTGCATCTGCGAGATAGCTAACTGAAGCGGTAGATGTGTCCCGACCAAAGACAATTTCCTCTGCTGCCCTCCCTCCAAGAAAAACCTATTTCAAGAGAGAAATTGGAGCTTTACTAGAACGAAATATTGAGATCGGATGAACTATACAGGCTACAGCTTGTCAACCTAGCAGGTGGGGGTTTCAAGGGACGAACCTGAAGCCGATGCAACAAGGTAGGACGCCTCTGAAAAACAACCGACTCCTCATCCATGCGGTGATATATAAGTTGTGAGAGAGACTGCGATTTTACCGATTGGAATGATCTTATCAGTTGTGTTACGATTGGTTATAATAAAAAGAAAGAAAAGAAAAACTAATAAACTATCAACTGCTCCAAATGGAAGACACTCTCCATCAGCGGATCACTCAGTGACAAAGAGCAGAGACTGAGTTGGGAAACAAAAAAAAAAAAGACATTTCTTAATTAATAGGAAAACCAGGTGTAAAGAAGAGTATGAAAGAACCTACATCACCACGTGGTCGGATTGATACACGATCACACTCCTCGATTTTTGCATTTTCAAAGCGTCGCAGCAGTTGAGATGTTATTGCAGTTCCCAGTTCGGTTGTTGCCCTCCGTAGCAATCCCGGTTGGCTCAGTTTCAACCCGAGGCGTACAGGTCCTATCGTGAGCCGATCAACTGCTTCATCCATATCAGATTCCATGATACTTTCATGCCCCTTTCTTGCAGCCACGAGAGCAGCCTCTTGGAGTAATTGAGCCAGTTTAGCACCACTCCAACCTATAAAAATATAGTATTAGCATGGGCGTACGGCTTCTGATCATGTTTGAGATACATGCCGAGTCTCAAGTTTCCAGTTTCCAATCATAGTAGTGAATTCATATGACAACACACCATGGTAGTAGTACTACAACGGATGTATATCAATATTGAGCAGGCAGAATTTGTTAGTGTAAGAGCAACAATAAGAAGCAACGTGATACCAGGCAAGTTGTTCGCGTAAATGGACAAATCAACAGAAGGATTCAGATGCACGTTTCGAGCATGAACTTTTAGCACCTCGAACCTCCCTCTCTCATTAGGTGGCATAACTTTTATCTGCACATAAAGACAAACAAGCAAAAGCTATATATCAATAGGCACATTCCACTTTCAAAGGCGCATTCAGATAGAAAGTTTGGCAAGTGGAAGCTTAATCCTCAAACTTAATAAGCTACTTTGGCCTATGAAGATGCTAACCTTTCGATCAAAACGACCAGGTCGAAGAAGAGCAGGATCTAATAAGTCCTTGCGGTTCGTAGCACCAATAAATATAACACCCTTGCCAGTATCAAACCCATCAAGCTCAATCAAGAGCTGATTCAATGTAGTTTCCCTTTCTTGTGTGTTAGCATTGTACCCGCTAGTAACCTCCTCATTATACATGCCTTCTCGCCTATATGCAGAAGATAAGACAAGGTACAGAATGTACATACTGTCACAAACCCTATAAACAGAAAAAAAAAATTAGTCTTAAACATAACTGAAACCAACAAAGAACCATTACCTGGTACCTAGTGCGTCAATTTCGTCAACAAACACAACTGATGGTCTATTAACCTGAATGAATAAAAGGGAGAGAAGAATGTTGCATCAACATGACCGAAACTTACCGTCTTCATCACTTTATAACAATGTTCAAAGATGAAACTATTCTACAAGTGATATTATACGATTATAATAGATCATGGTGCATGAACTGGGCAGCTCTCATCCACCAATCAATAGCAAAATAAAATAACCATAACATAAGCCATACACCCTGGATACAATACACTGTTGATAAAACTTGTATAGCAACTCACAACACTGACCTTGGCTCTTTTGAACAAATCCCTGATACGGGCAGAACCAACACCAACAAGGATTTGGACAAATTCTGACCCTGCCATTTGATAAAATGGAACACCAGCTTCACCTGCAATTGCCTTGGCAACTAACGTCTACAAAATGTATGGCAAAAACATGTCATTTATCATGTGTAACTCAAACATATTGTAGACACTTCAAATAACATAAGCGTCATCCACCTTTCCGCAGCCAGGAGGGCCCTCCAGCAGAACTCCATGCGGTGGCTTTATCCCCATTTGTTCAAATAGCTCAGGATTCTTCAAGTACCGTACCAGCTGAATAGCATCAAAGTTGTCAGAAATTTGACAGCCAACTGAAAGGGAGAGGGAAAAAATCAGGAGACTGGGCATCCAGGAACAACAAATTTAAGAATGTTACCTCAAGAAGCTCATCAACTGCTTCATCTATTCCAGCTACATCAGCAAAAGTGACTCCAGTTGAGCCCTACACAAATTGCGTTTACTAACACTTGATACTAAAAGGTACAGTGAAAAAGTGCAAGGAAGGAAACTTGACTTACATCAACACGGGCCTCTGCTTTGGACTGAGAAAAGCGAAGACCTTGCCAGATGTCCTGAACTTTATAAACATCATTAGCACATGCAAAACTCAAAAAAATCTAACCAAAAGTGGCTGCAGCCAAAGTTTAGGAAAGGCATGACTATTTGCATTGACATACCCACTTCTTGAAGTCCTTTGGGGATCTGGCTAGCATATAACGCACGGCAACACCAAACGACCCTAAGACAAGTACAGATGGTAGGAGTAATACAATACTAGATGACAAGCCACCAAGAGTGTAGGCCTGGGTGACAAAGAAAAATAAGTCTCCGGCAAAATCAGCAGCACTGCACCAAAGTCTTCCAATGACCCCAAAAGTAATACGTAGAAACACCACAAGGAAAGGTCTGACCACAGGCCAGACGACATAAACAAAAGTAACAAAGGCGAAACTGGTAGCAGCAAATACTGCTGAAGCTAGAAATCCTCCAATAATAGCAGTAGCAGAAACCATGATGGCTGCAACCATCCCAAGTTCAACCATTACTCTGCTTGATATTGAAAAAGCAACTGGGTTCACGTACTCAGGCCCTTTCCCAACCAAAGTCTGCATTAAAAAGACCAGCATATCAGTTAGTTGTTCGAACAATCACATACATTAAAACAGATACAACGAGACAGCATGACCATTCATAGAAACAAAAAATTCATTCAAATCCTAGAGCCTAAATATCAGTATTGGATCAAAGGATCCTAGAGGAGAGTTATGGGATCCGCTTACAGTATAATTATGTCTTCATATTTGGATCTGGTAACAGAAAAAGGAACATTGTACTGTCCGAAATGGAAAATTAATCTACCAGAACGTTAAGGAAAAGTAATTTAGCAACTAAAACATGATTGGGATACCAAATGAATGAAGCATTTCAAAGCACATCAAGGTGTAACCAACTTCATCCATACTGGAAGCATTTCTACAAAATATTTGATTTTTCTGGGAAAGAAAGAGTTCAGAAACAATTCAATTGCCTAAATAAATCATCTCTATATACATATAAGACTGGTAAACTGAAACATCACCGTAGTTCTCGTCTCTATTTCGTTCAGCGGGCCAGCATATCTCTCCAACACTTCCTTGGATTCAGGGCCTGATAGCTTCATTGCCCTGACAGGACAAAGATTAAGCAAATCAATTTGTAAAAAAGAAGTAGGGGTAGAAGCACTTAGCTCACCAAAAAAAACTCACCATTTGGTTCGATGCAAACTTTTCTCACCCGGTATCTCCTTCAAGTCAACAATAAAATGTCGGACCCCACCCTCACCTCCACTCTCCTTGACGGTCAAGAACTGAACCTTGTCCATGTCCATAAATTTGGCAAACTCATCAAATTTAATTATAGGCAAGTTCTCGTATACGCGGTCAAATTCTTCCTCCTGGGAAACACTCGACCGGAATAATTGCTCGGGAACGTAAAGCTGCCCTCTGTGCTCCCGCAAGATATCCTTTAAATATACACTCTCCCCGCCTCCTTCGCTCAATTTCTCGTCTTTACTCTCGTGAGAAACATCTTCTCTACTCTCACGTTCGGTCTTCTCCCTTTTCTTCTTCAACTGTCTCATAAACTCATTTGCAGCCACAAGGAAATTCTTACTCCTCAATCTCTCCCTCTCCTCCAAAGTGTAAAGTTTGTCTCCAATTCTAAACCTAGGCTCTACTTGACTAGGATTTTCCTTCAAAATTTTCGATACAATATCATCTTCTTCCGTTGAATCCGACGGGAATGACGTTTCTGAACGCGAACTGCGTGAAATTGTAAAATTTGAACGAGCAAAGCACGGTTTTATCCGCCTAAGATTTTGTGAGAAGCAGGGTGGCTTCGAGTACTTCGCGATTGAGATGGATACGGCGTAAGGCCTGCGGAAATGGGTAATTGGCAGTGACCCATAAACCCCGCTCGATGAAGAACAAGAAGACAGGCAACGAGGGTTAATGTTAATAGCTTGCATTGCGTAAGGTTGGGATTCGGCAGTTGAATGGTTTCCGCCAATTTTAAACTTTAGGGACTCTTCCTCTATGAAGTGTGTAGAATGGATTATCACCTTTGCATCTTGCTCGACTCTGGAACAGGAAGAGAGCAACAGATTAATGAGAACGAGGGAAGTGACTCTAAAGTCTGAAGAGAGAAACTTTCAAGTTTATAATTACGGCGTAGTTTTTATTATAATACGGAGTAGTCCAAGACAAAGAATAGACCTGAAGATAATTAAAAAAAAAAAAAAAAAGAGAGAGAGAGAGAGAGAAAAGTAGATATGAGAAAAAATGAAAAGTTGAGCTTTGGGAACTACTTCTAGCATTTCTTAATTTTTAAAATTAGTTGACTTTTACTAAACATTTAAAATCAGCAGTCCATAGTTTTTATAAAATTATCAATAGACAGTTTTTTAATTTCCAATAACAGGATCTAACAACAGTCTCTCTACTTTTTAAAACCACCAGCAGTCGTTCCATCAAACACCAAACCAACAACTAATAACTTCCACATCACTATCAACAAACAATTTCCAATAGTAGAATCTAACAGCAGTCCTATCAGTTGTCCTCCAACCAACCGGATAATGATGTATGAGTGAAAAAGTAAGCTAATATAATCAATAACATTGCTCGCGTCAATAAGAGTTTACATTTATAACATGGTTTCTGCCACTTGTCAACATTTGATTGGAAAATTAAATGAAGGAAAAGGAGAGAGATAAATTTTTTTCAAAATGTTATAACTTACAAAATAAAAGTGCATAAATATAAAAAATATTATACCATTGTTCATCATTTTTCGTGCTCTTCAAAACAAAATGCATCATGGATATGTATTGGTAAACTTAAAAAAAATTATGTTTTCAAAGGAGTATATATTACGTATTTTAAAAGAGAATCTTATTCATTAACAAAATGAATCATCTTTAATAATGAAATGAACCTTATTCATTAACAAAATGAATCTTGCTCCAAACACTCTAAAAACACCATAGGAAAATTAAAAACGTCGAAGGCATTTTTATGGTTTGTAGTGACCCTAAACCATAACCCCTAAAAACCTCTCGAGTCAATAACGACAATATAAAGTGTAGAACTACAAAAAAGATTACCTACCCCCAAACACCCTAAAACCCGCCCTAAGAAATCTAAAATGTCGAAGACATTTTTAGGGTTTGTAGTGCAGCGTTTAGGGTCTAACGACCCTACACCTTAAACCACAAACCTTAAAAACCTGTCGAGTCTGTAACGACAAAGTGTAGAACCAATACCAAAAAGATCACCCTACTCCCCAAACACCCTAAAAACCACCATTGGAATGCTAAAAACAGTGAAGGCATTTTTAGGGTTTGTAATGCAGGGTTAAGGTTCACTTTAAAAAAACAAAAAGGATTCACATTGTTTTATATGAAAGGTTCACTTTTCTTAAATATAAGATTCGCTTTTGTTAAACCTTTGATTCACCTTTAAAAAACCTTCGATTCACTTTTCTTAAACCTTTTATTCACTTTAGTGAATAATCTCTATTTACAAGAATCATTTTTCTTAAACCTTTTATTCACTTTTCTTAAACCTATGATTTATTTTATAAAAACCTCTGATTCACATTTTTTAAACCTTTTAATCACTTTAGTTAAACAATCTATGCTTACAAGATTCACTTTTTTATTACTCTGATTCACTTTGTAACAACTTGTGATTCACTTTTTAACAACCTTTGATTCACTTTTCTAAAACCTCTGCTCACACTAGTCAATACAATCAGAATCACTTTAGTTAAACAATCACTATTTATGAGATTCACTTTTTTAAAACCTCTTTTTCACTTTTAAGCAACTCTCTAATTCACTTTTTAACAACCTCTAATTCATTTTTTATCAATCTTTGATTCACTTTTCATAAACTTAAGATTCATAGTGAATCTTAAACCATATGTACATATAAAAAATAAAAAATTTAAATTTATCAAAACATACCCATGTTGGGTCTTATTTTGAAGAGTTCGAAATATAATGAACATTGCTATAAAATTTATATTATTTGGACTTATATATATAAAACATTTTAAAGTTTTACAAAAATATAAATCACAAAAGGATAAAATAGTTGACAAAGACAAAATTGTTCATCGCCACACTACAACCTGACTCTTGTTCGAAATTATATCATATTAGGTATTAAAAAGAGATTTTTTTTTCGCTTAGAATGTGTTATGTTTTTAATATAATGGTTAAATTAGAAATGTATTATGTATTCAACAGGATTATTATAGCTGATATGTAAATATTCATTAATTTAAGTCGATGTTATTAACTATTATCAAGTTATGATGGGCATATTGGTCTTATTTTACAAAACTCTTTAGGAAAATGTTTTGATAGACTAATGTAACTATATATTCTCTTTTTAGAGTAATTTCATATACAAATTATAATATACAGCAAACCTAAACACAAATATATAGTCACTATTTTCTAAGTTCATTTCGAGTTATTCAGAGTTTTTTTTTTTTTTTTTGCCAAGCCTATTAGTAAGAAAGTCATGACTTGTTTCGACCAAAAAAATCAATGACTTGAATCATTTTGAAATACGATAGTGATTAAACAGACAAAATCCAGACAAAATAAGTTACCGATCATATAGACAAAACCCGCATTCTTAGAGATTCATTTAAACCAGAGCTAATAATCAATAGATGTATTAATTCGAACCACAAAAAATAAAGCAATAGAATTAAACAACTTAGAGGGAATCTTATCTTAGTATGGTGATGAGCTAAAACATAGAAACACGCATACTTCTCGTTCTTGATTCAGTGTGATTTTTTTTATTATCTTAGCTTCAAGTCCTCGATGATTTTCACAAAACTTGGGATTAGGAGATTTTTGATGAGATGCGTTACAAGCTAACCAAATGAAGTAAATGATTGCACTAAGAGCAATAGTTCTAATATTGAATGTAAGAGAAGTCTTGTTAGCCCCAAGAAGATAGTGCATACAATTAGATGAAACATTAACCAATCAACACATACACATTAGCAACGTTAAGATCAAGAGTGAATATAATTGCCCCAAAATTTGTCTCAGTCAAAAGGTTTTACCAAGGTGAAAAGAGGGTAACTAAGTTTAACATTGATCCGGTAAACACTCACATAATTTCAATTTTGATTTGTGTGTTCGAGTTGAAGAACTTACCACGATATATTCGAAATATTAATTATGATTGATTTGATTACTAACTTCATAAACTATAACCCATGCTTATGTCACATTGAGCCCACATAACGAAAAACGCTAATTGGAAGCTAATAGTTAGTGTTGTGACTGTTGTCTACTCTAACATTCAAGTTCTTTCCTAGCAACTATGGTGTTGGGTATAGGCCCATTCTTTTGTATGTTTTGGGTTGCTAGCTGACAGCTGATACTAACTGATATTGACTGATAGTTGATTTTAAAAGAATGAGCTGAGTTGATCAATCAAGTCAAATATGTTAAACCAGTTGAACATTAGAGACATTTTGAGTTTAAGTAGCTACTAGTTGATATTAGTTAATAGCTGATTTTGAAAGGATGAGTTAACCTGATCAATCCAACTGATAATACATAAACCAGCTGAATATTAGATAAAAGAATGGTAAAAGAATGGAGCCATAGAACCTTCTATTTGTGATTCAAACTTAGCTATTAAAATAAAATGTATTCGAGAAAATAAAAAGTAGATCTCACGTGATCACTGACAGGTTATGGCCACGTTCTCAAACCAAATGGAAATTCCCAAATATAGCTTTTTGGCTTTGACGGTTTATCAGCCCGTTTGAACTCACACAACTCGTTCTTTAAACCACCTAGGGCATCCACAATAGTGAAGAGTTTCTTAACTTTTTTTTAGATATTATGTCACTAAAATATATTATTTTATTATATAAGGAACTTTCATCTCTACTGATGAGTTACTTAACACTATCTCCCCTCTCATCCATGGTTTTTACTTTAACAGATATTATGATTTTTATTTATTTTTATTAATGAACAACGTTACCACCATAGTATTGATTTGCAGAGCATTGCTTATTTAAGCAACGATAAGAGAGAATAAAGGTGGATTCTACTCCATTATAATATTTTTTTATTTTATTACTGACATAAAAGGATGAAATCCACACCGTTGTGGATGCGCTTATGATCCTCTTTCCGCTACGAAGGCAACTTGTTACGAGAGAACGAGGAAGAGATAACAGAGGCATGAGGAGGAGCGAAGGAGCTGTATAAATAGAGGCCAATGCGTTGTGCTTTTAAGCTGTTACGGAATACACATCTTAGCTGACAATTGGATGCCGTATAATACGCAAATTTACCATTCATCGTGCTTGATTAAGTTGAAATTTTAATCAAATTTTGACCATTAACCCACAACAACACCTTGTCCCGTCCTAGTATGTTACAAAATGACATGCCCACCACTACCCCACTATCTTTTTTTCAACATAATTTCTTCTTCACCATAGACATGTCTAACAAACCTTTTCCGAAATCAGTATATATATACAACCTAACAGCAGATCTCCTTCAAACGATTTACCTAAGGCATACCCCAGGGCTAGTGGTTTTCGGGGACAAATGTTGTTTTCAGGATATATATTTTTTTTCAATTTGGGTAAAATTTGGACCTTACTCTACTTACTCTCCTGCTTCTTTTGTGCTGCTGCCTCAACATACTGCTCAGCTAATTTTTTCACCTTCTCCCCTTCCTTGATGAGGAAAGTCCATTCTTTGCTTTAGAGTGATACTTCATTACTTTCTCTGCCGTCTTGGCCACCGCCCATCTATATTGATCCACTGTAATTATCCCACTTTTACAAAGTGGTCTGAGTGTTCCTTGATATAAGCTTCAACCTACGTGAAACATTTTAGGTCAATTGAGTCAGCAAAGCCACTCGCACTGCTAGTTCTTGATTGACTATTCATACATGATCATGATGGCAGAAATTTAAAATTAAATATATGGGAATGTATATGGGGAAATGAGACACATATGAGCCTATATACCTTCTTCAATATGGAGTCCCAGCCCCATGCTCCTTGTCTGCAGAACTTTTCTTCTTTTCACTCCTTCGTGAGTCATTTTGCAGGTTCCCTCCTGAGATTCCACCAGGATCATTACCATTAGAGGTCTAGTGGTAACTTTTTCGCTCTCATCTCTGAGTGAAGGCTTCATTCCTTGGGGTGGTAAAGCATGACTTTCTAGAGTCTGAGAAGCAAGGGCCTCAATGGGAACTCTCACACAAAGGCAGCTCTTTGTCTGGACCATATAACTCTTCATATTCATCACAGAAGGCTCCTGGCCCACCACCTTCATCGGTTGAGTTTGAGGAAGTTGAAGAGAAATCATCTGCCTTTTCATCCTTGGGATGTACATGCGTTTCAGCATTCACAGAGTCCAGACCAGAATTTGTCCTATGGGTGGAAAATACCACTTTCACTTTTGACTCGTCCTCTTCTTTGTTCTTCAAATTTGATACCTCAGCAGTGGTTGCAGCAATGTAATCATCATCATCTAAATCATACTCAAAGTCACCATATATATCAATTTCAGGATTGGGATTCATCTCCAGTATATCATCTGTTCTTTCATCCTCTTCCCGTTTGGCCACCACGGAAGTGCCTTCCTTTTCATTGGGCTTATCTGCCTGGTGATTTGGACTGTTTGGAGGAGAATCAAACAATAGACCTGCGTTCCTTAGTGCTTCCTCAACTGCAGGGTCCAAGAGGGATAAGGGACCTGAAGTATCCACTCCGCCAGGAGAGATTATTTCAGAGGCTGAGGGATTAGTATCCTCGGCCAGGTTAGAGCCTATGGTATTAGGGCGATTTCTTAGCTCTTGCGAGACCAGATTTAGATAGACAAGTTTGCTGTTCGACTTATTAGCCACCTCCTTTTCGATATTGATTGCATCAGCAACTGCCAACTCTGTTGCTCCAGTCTTACGCATAGGTGAGACGTTTGTCAACTTCAAGAAGTGCTCTGCCAGGCGGTACAGCTGTGCCTGAAATTGAATAAACTCCTAATTACACAAATGGAGAAAATAGATCTAAATTCCACAGCAGAACAACAGTTTTTGATGCAGATACGATTCAAATGAGTTCAGATGTACAGCGGAGATAGATATTTACATACCTGCCTCACTGAATTGGGGATATTTTTATGACGACAAGGTGCCAAATTTGGTTTCATATCTCCAGGTAATAGGGCCTACTCGCAAAGAAAGAAATATCAATGAGTCAGGAGCCATGGAAGATTGCCAAGTGAACATAAGGTTAAAGTAATACATGGATTTTAAAGAATGTTAAAGTAAGTCCCCAAACCAGTAGTGGATGTTTCCCTTTCAATACAGCATCACCCTCTTGTTTCTGGTTCATGGTGGTGGAGGTTTTCCTCGCAAGAATTTCTAAGGCCCATTTTCTTTTATCAATCACTTCATCAGACTTGCCAACCTTTAGTTTCTGCGTATCAACAATTGATTCACCCACTGAGCTAGAAGCAACCCCACTTCTGCGGCTAGGAGTGCTCTTTCTCTTTGTACCATCAGAAGAAGAATTGTCACTTTGAATCGAGGTCATAATTCTATCTTGGTTTCCAGTCTTGTGAATATCTGATGGAAGCTTGACCTCCTTTTCAGCTAAAGTTGATACTTGACTTTCTCCTGCCCTAGCACAGTCTTCAACAGTTGACAAGGGTTTAGCATTGTTCTTCCGAGGCAAAACAGATGCATCAGCCAAATACAATCTAGAGAGAATTGGATTTGTCCCTTCCTCCTCAATATTTTGCTCCCACAGTGCAGGATTTGGTCCCGTTTTAAGAAGATTTAAAACAGACTTCAAAGTTTCGATCTTCTCAGGATTCGCAGTTTTATTAACGCAACGACGTCTCCAGAACTCGACTTGACAATCACGATGCCAATCATGTTTACGCTTTCCACTAGCAGTTGAAAATATTTTCTTTGTGAGACTCTCCTTGTCCTCCCTTTCCGAAACATCATGTTTTTGGCCTTGACCATTGAAGAAACTCTTTTACCTGATTCAGCTTCAGGCACAGTCACTGCTGTCCTGAAGGCGGCAAGCAGCTTCGGATCAAAAATCGATTGCCCAACATCTTGGGAGGATTTATTTTTAACAGCTTCCCGTATTTCTTTCCTTAGTTTCTGAACTAACGAAAATGAATCTTTGTCCTCAGCAGGTCTTCTTACAATCTTTTTCATCCTTATACCAGCCATATCCTTTTTGCCTTCCAACAAATCAACTTTATTACTTCCCGCTAGACTGGATTCAGTATCCTGAACTATGCTCATTATATCAGAGGCTGAAATTATCGGTAAAGAATCATGCTCTAAACGCTCACTGGTAACAACAGTCCTTTGAGCTGCTTCATCAGATTTGATTTTACACGGTAAAGCATCTGTTTGAAGCCTAAGTTTCTTTTGATCCATTGCGCAATCACTGAATTCGCTAACAGACATACCGACAGAAGAAAGAAAGAGGGACATAACGTTGATCAGAAAAAGCAAGAGTACAACTGCATAATGATGCTGTAAAAAAAACATTCGCAAGTATGTAACAAGAATGCAAAAGATTGATACCCGTGATCCTTACGCTTTCTCTTTCCATGGATTCTTGCAGAAAGTTCAGCTTTAGCATTAATTCCATCGGCTGAAAAACAGGTAAAAGGAAATAGAGGATCTATCCATAACTACTCATTGGTATCGTGAAAAGAAAATTCAAAGATCTCAAGTCGATGATACCTGAAGAATCTCTGCCTAAATGTTCCACCAGAATACCATCATCGTTGTCTACAGCATCAGATAGCAAGCAATATGTCAATCATCAAGAGACCAGAGCATAATATATAGAGAGGATTAGTATTTACCATTCAAGGGGCAAGCTACAGATGACACATGGTCAGAGTTTTCGCATGTGTCGGCTTTAGGTTCAGTTTCATTGCTGCTTTTACAGAAATCAATTGATGGAACTTCTGAAGCCTCAGAGCTACTTGATCTGCACATGATCTCATTTTTAATTTCTGATTCTAAGCTCTGCTCGCCATATGATGATGTCATGACAGCATCACTAGCTCCTACCATCAATGATTGTGGACTCTTAATCTGATCCTTGGATATTTCTTCATATTTTGAAGAAGGAGAAACACTGCCTGAGACAGTGGGGCTGAAGTTCTGTTCTTTGTTGAATACTGAGGTGGATGCACTGGGTTCCTCGAGGAGGTGTTTATGATCAACCATTGAGACAACCAGAGCTGTTTCTCCATCATCAGCAACTGACACGGAAACCTTTCCGGACAATATATCTGCACCCTGATGCGCATATTCATAATTCTTCAAATGATTGTCAAACTTGACTGCCTCTTGCGACTTCATACCTGATCTCGGTGTTTCAGTGGTTAGACATCTGCATTAACCCATTCAATAAGAAAACCTTTCTAAGACTGTAGGACTAAACCAATAATTTTATGGAATCACTGAAGGTGAATAAATGCTTGTTTTCAATATGGAGGGCCAGGTAGGATGTCAGAGGTAGTTTAAAAGATCGACAAAGAGAGTCCCTCAGAACTGAAAGAATAGTAGATAAAAGTACCTTGGGCATAACCATAGCTCAACAGATGGGCCTTCAGGATCGAATCCAACACAAAATGCATGGTACCTGTCCCCGAGCAAATCAAAGTTGTATTTACAAAGGAATGCGCAGGAGAAAGCAAAGAAAGATGATATAAAATCATAATTCTTGTCAAGCTTGTCAGAATATTGTCAACTAAGGGAACAAGTATAGACCACAAAAATCTCACCATCAAACCCCAACACCAACAATACAACATGAAAAAAGAAACAAAAAGGACCAGAGGAAGATACCTTACAGACTATCAATGTCCATAGTGTTATACATACCAGATGTCACATGAATCACAAGCAATTGATGTATCAAGAGATGAACTTTCATCAAGAGTTATTGATCCACTTCGAATTCTGCAGCCATCATCCAAGCAGGTAACAGCCTTAAAAGATGACAAGTCAATAGGCATCAAACACTAAATCAGCTTCAGATCTCATAAGTTGCCATTTTGCAATAAAATTTAGCGTACAGGCAACCACAGTTACTCTGATTCATGTAATGATCCATCTCCAGAGAGCATGATTTCTATTAACATGAGACCGTCTAAAAATGACAGAGAGACCACACACACAATTCAGACTTTCAGAGTTGTCTAGTTAAATTGGATTTGATGTCAAAATTTTATCACTCGAAACCCCATTACAATGGTGCTTCTCAAATAAATAATTTGGTGTAACAGCACATATTTCAACAGATTAGCATAAGGTACTTACATTTTCATCAATGTAATATGATGGAAAGGAAAGTGTGCTGGTCTTCCCCTCAACGGACCACTCATCATCTCTGCAATTAAAGGCAGATAAGGAACATCAAGTAGCAGAGATGCAGTATGAAGAAAAAGAAAGCGGATTGGAGATCAATAAAACTAATCTGCCAATGCAAAATGATAAGGTGTACCTAGAACTTGAGTCTCATCAGCCCTTTTGCTGCCAATAGTATCATAAACCTTCAGAATAGCAGCATTGACAGTTTTATTAGCACTCATCAATGTAATGTGCATAAAGGCAGAAGAAGAAGGAAAGGATAGATGGTTGGAAACATCAAGGGTATGAAGAAGTATTAAGGGTAAAGAGAAAGATTGCACACAGGTTATTAAACTCCATGAAAAATCAGGATACTCACAGGAACACATGTGATCATTTGGAACTCATTCTGGCATAGAGGGCAGAGATTCGTGATAGTTGACCAATTATCAATGCATGCAAAACAAAACCTGAAATTGCACAATTACAATGGTGTACAAGGATGAACCCTTAAATGGAGATACACATTTCTTCAACAGATTTTAGAAACTATGTACCAGTGCTGGCAGCAGTCCAGGACCCCCCTGTCAATTACAACATCCATGCATATCCCACATCTCTCACCCTCAAGGGCAGAACCATCCTAAACAGCAACAGAGGTTTTAGTTAGAAGGAATGAGATTAAATGAGGTAATGAAAAGCTAGGTTATGTATCAGTACACTAGGCAAATGTCTTAGAAACTTGTTGGTCTAGTTTATTAGGAGGTGAAAGATGTAAAAGATATAACGTAAGACGCTTTCAGCCTTCCGTAACAATAAAAGAACATATCGGATTGGAGGTAAAAAAAAACAGTTAGAAAATGAAGTGACACAAGGTGAACAGAGGTTGAACTTTCCTGAGCCTCCTAGTTTTTGACCCAAACGAGGCGAAGAGAGGTGTTCCCCTCATTAGGATCAATCCAGACACACTTAATGCACATATGGCCACTGTCTTATTTTCACTAAAAAGTAAAGATGTTAACTAGGAGATAATTATACTGAATCAAACAATCTAACTATCACCAATACGCTTATCATCATTGCTCTGCCTGAGCCATTTGAAGCGGTAATGGTGATGCTAAAATAGAAAATAGGTTGATACAATACGGCATATATATTTTGTGAATAGCCAGAATTCACATGGGCTCTATGGTGAGTATATCAAGCAGATTTGAGGTGAAAAAAAAGTTAGAAAATGAAGTGATGACACAAGGTGAACAGAGGTTAAACTTTCCTGAGCCTCCCAGTTTTTGACCCAACCCCTCATTTAGGATCAACCCAGACACACTTAATGCACATATGGCCACTGTCTTATTTTCACTAAAAAGTAAAGATGTTAACTAGGAGACAAACAGCTGAATCAAACAATCTAACTATCACCCATGCGCTTATCAGCATTGCTCTGCCGAGCCATCTGAGGCGGTAATGGTGATGCTAAAATAGGAATCAGTAGAAACAATCCGGCATATATAATCCGTGAATAGCCAGAATTCACATGGGTTCTATGGAGAATATATCAAGTGTTTTCTGAAGTTCATAACTCAGACAGAGCAACTGGCAGAAACTGTGAGTTGTGGCCCTTAACTTAGAACACTTTGAACACAAATGTAAACTCGGCTGATGATAATGATCACATTTCCCCAACCCAAATTCTCAAATATAGCGTCTCGTAAATGTGAAAATTTGGATCCTGAGAGAAGAACAAAGATGAACTCACAAAATCAGCATCATGCTGAAGATAATCTTCCTCAGCAACCATATTCTCGAAGCAGCCAGCATCCATTATTGCCCCAACTCGAAGACCGATAATATCTGGGGCTCAAAGTCGCCAGAATTGCTGGTTCAAGGCAGTAGAAGGAGCAAAGAATCGGACCTCTGCGGACAAATTAGGCTTCGATAACTCATCCCATATGGCTTTGGTATCCAACTACAGCATTACGTTTCGAGCAAGGAGAGAGACGAATAAGATCATAGATGACGAAGATTGAGTAAAGCTGGCATTAAAAAGGAGTTCAAAATTTGAGGAGTCGGTAATTAAAAATGGAGAGGGATTTGTAGTAGAAGAAATTTGGTACCTGTGGTCGGTTCCTGATTTAGTTTGATTTCTTTCAAAGAGTTTCACTCCTGTGCCTTCCTGTGTTTCATTTCCACCTCGTCGTCCTCCTCCGGCTCCCCTGCACTTGCAAACGGGTCATTCCACTCGGATCGGTGCTGGTCAATCAGTTCCTCTTTTTTAGAAGGGTACCCAAATGGTTTTTTTTATCTAGACATTATACTAGCTGATATTGACTGATAGCTGATTGTAAAATAATGTGCTGAATTGGTCAACCTAATCTAACTATTAAACTAGTTGAACATGAGAGACAATTTGAGTTTAAATAGCTACTAGCTGATAACTGATATTAGCTGATATTGACTAACAGCTGATTGTAAAAGAATACATTAAGGTAATTAATCCGCTGATAGTACATAAACTAGCTGAATGGGGTTGCAAAAGAATGGGACCTATTAATGTAGCTAGCGATTGCTCATAGTCATAGATATATAATTAGTACATGTTATTCGAAAAAATAAATTAGTATAGAAACAGTGTAATTTATTTATTATCAAATTTTATATTAATTAAAAAACCTTTATACCTTACCCCGTTACCGCGGTATGTACCGAAAACTGTTTATACTGTAACGTCTACCCGGTTAACGTAACGCGTTATTATTAGACATATGCAGTTAGGTAAACGGCATGTAACTTTATACCGTGGTTAACCACGGTTAACCGGTCATATGTATATATAGAGATATATATATCTATATATATATATAACTATATTATATACATATAGTCTTCAATTTTGGTTTTTGATATTTTGATATTATTTGCTATGTGCTAGTATTTTGTATATCCTTTAACTTATATTTTGATAACTTGAACAAAGATAATCTATAATCTAGAAAAAAGACACTCCTTACTTATGACATAATATATTATGTGCATTGAAGAGCAAGGTAAGCATTATAGATAGTGTATATTGTAATTATGTTTAGTTAAATCTTTTGAGATGTATTTTGCTATCACTTAGTTGGTAAAAATAACTTGTAAATTATGTTGTCGAATCTACGTGAATTGATTTTGTCTTATATTCTTGGAATGTTTCGTGTCATTGCGATTATAAATGTGCAGGTTATATATTATATAATGAATTTTATTAGATGATTGAGCATTGTATAATGGTTTCAATATTTGTGTTATTGTATATGTTACGTATATAAACTAATGCTTGGACATGATATGAAATGCTTGATGCTTTCTAGTTTTTTTATTGTTTTTATTTGCTCACTTTTATCTAGTTTGTTATCAATACTCAAGGTTATTCGATGTAAATGGAATAGTAACGATATCAAATTTTTAAAAACCGTATTAACCGGTTAACCGCATCCGTGAACACCCCTAGTTGTATCTTGGGGATCGGCTCATGTGCTAGGTAGGTCATCGCAACACTACGGCAGTTGCTGCAGTTTACAAAACTGCGGCATAAATGTTTTTATTTCATCTAGTTCTGTTGTACATCACACTCGTTGAATTTTCCAAGTCATTATTTCATAGTGGTCTTGAGTTTTTTTTTTTTTTTGAAATACAATGGTCCTTGAATTTACTACTCTCCGTCCCGTCATAAGTGTCTGTTGCTTTTTGGCACATTTTTCCACCTCAATATTAAACATATAAAGTAAAATAATTTATAAAACTGAATTTTGTATTATATAGTTTATATGTAAGGAATCATATGCAAAACTTAAATTTTCAAAATTAATTTATCTTATATGTTAAAAATTGAAGTCAAACGACATGTCCAAATAGTAAAGAGGACGGTCAAGGTGGGACGGAGGGAGTATATTATAATCTTTTTCCTTTTTTCCTTTCAATTAATTAGTAACTCTTTTTTTAAAAAAGAAATCTAGTACTTAACTTTTGTTTTCGGCATATTCATACGGGAGAGGAGAAAAATGTTTATTTAATTTTTTTTAACCCTATCAATATATTTAAGGGAATATTAATATATAATTTTGGATTTTTAAAAAATAATATAATTTTTCTTACAAAGAAAAAATATAACAACTTTGAGTAAAAGTAATTCAATTTTTAAAAAGTGAAAAAGTTAAATTAATAAGTTTTATTTGAAGATAAAAACAATTTGACAACTCAATATAAATATACAAATAGTTAATGAAAGCCTATTTTGTTATAATTAATCATATTTTTGGTTTAATATTTTCTAGGGTGGTTTTTGGGTTGGTTTATGGTGTAAGGAAATCTTGTTTAACTAAGTCTATACTTTATAATGTCTCGACTAACTCAGCAATGAGCCTTCGACATTTATTAGCTTTTCTAAGGTGGATTTTGAGTGAGTTTGTGGTGTATGGTAATCTTTTTTTGTTCTAACTATTCTTTATAATATCAACACTGACTAGACAGTTTTTTAGGGGTTGTGGTTCAAGGATTAGGGTCGTTAGGCTCTCATCCCTTCACTACAAACCCTAAAAATGCCTTCAACATTGTAATATTTTCTAGGGTAGATTTTGGGGTGGGTTGACGGTGTAAGGTAATCATTTTTAACTAAGTCTATACTTTATAATGTCACAATTGACCCGAAAATAAGCCTTCGACGTACAAACCCTAAAAATGTTTTCAACGTTTTAAGATTTCCTATGGTGGTTTTGAGGTGGTTTTGTGGTGTAAGTTATTTTTTTAACTTTTTCTGTACTTTATAATGTCGTAAGTGACTCGGCACTGAGCCTTTGACGTTCTTTTAGCTTTCATAGGGTGGTTTTTTTAGTGGGTTTGTGGTGTAGAGTAATTTTTTATTCATTCTATTCTATATAATATTGACACTAACTCAACAATATTTGGGGTTTGCAATGAAGGATTAGGGTCTAGGGTGGGTTTGTGATGTAGGGTAATTTTTTTTAACTAAGTCTATACTTTATAAGGTCGCAACTGACTTGGCAATAAGCCTTCGACGTTTTAATATTTCCTAGGGTGGTTTTTGGGGTTGGTTTGTGGTGTAGGGTAATCTTGTTTAACTAAGTCTATATTTTATAATATCACAACTGACTCGGCAATAAGCCTTTGACGTTTTTTAGCCTTCCTCTGGTGGTTTTTATATATACACAAATGTTAGCCATAAATGTCAAGAATTTTATGTCAATCATACGAAAGTATATATGCCAAAGGATTAGATAATATTAGCCATGGTTGTATATTGTCAGTATATAAAAACTACTCGATATCATTTGTTTAAATTATTAAATGAATTGCCTTGAATGGCACTAAGTACATATTGTCCAAAAAACATCAGCATATATTAAGTAATATTTTCGGGTATATGTGCAAGTTACAATCTGTTATTTATTAGATTTAGAATTATATGTCATTCATACAGAAATAAATATGCCATGAGTTTATATATTACTAGCTATGATTTTATATTATTAATATGTAATAACTACTTTATTTATTTTTAACCTTCCAAATAATAGGTTAACCATTTACGTTTGACAGGTTAACCATTTATGATTGACTAGTCAACCATTGACATGTGACAGGTTAACCATTTACATGTGACAGGTTAACCAATTATGATTGACAGGTTAAAATTTTCAAGTTAACCATTTACATGTGACAGGTTAACCATTTATTATTGACAGAGTAACCATTTATAATTGACAGGTTAACCATTTAAGATTGACAGGTTACCCATTTTTAAGTGACAGGTTTACGATTTTCAAGCCACGGATTAACCATTTACCAGTAATGGGTTAACAACTTTCAATTGACAGGTTAACGAATTTCAAGGCACATGTTAACAATTTACCAGAGACAGGTTAACTATTTACCAGCGACAGGTTAACAGTTTTCAATTGAAAGGTTAATGAATTTCAAGGCACATGTTAACCATTTGCCAGAGACATATTAACTATTTACCAGCGACAGGTTAACAGTTTTTAAGTGACAGGTTAATGAATTTCAAGCCACTGGTTAACCATTTACTAGAGATATGTTAATAGTTTGGAGTGTGTCATGAAATTCCATTCGTGATTGAGGGAAGAGGGGTGAGTATCTACGTTTTACTGTTTTGCATCAAAAATACCAATTTTTTTGTAACGCTTCATTTAGTCAGCTTGCAGCACTCCTGCAAATATATTTGGTAGTATATGAGTAGGGCTTTGTATCTTGTTAGTGCTAACTCTATTTAATACCCCGGACCTAATAATGGTGATTTAATTACTCTAATAAAATTATTAAGGGCCTAATTGAGCCTAGAGAGTATTGGTAAAAAGAATAAAACCAAGAAAAGAGAAAATGCGTGTTAAACGCGAAAAACGCTAAAATGCGCACTAAATTTAAATAAGAGATATATGATCTCGTAAAGGTCTGAGATGGATTCCTAAGGCTTGGTTAGGCCTAATTAGTATACGGGAATGATTCCCGAAGGAAACGGATCCAAATAAAGGATTAAAACGCTAACGGAGTTTTAAGCACGTTTTTCGAGAAAACCCGAAAACGTGACTTTAAGTGGTCAAACGGACCCGTAAAAAATTATAGTTGATTAAATAACTATAATAAAGTAGTAATGGAAGCTTAATAACCATTAAAATTAATCAAACGGCAAAATTCCAGAAAACGGACCCGGTAAATGAATAGTGTTGAAAACGAGAGACGAAACGCGTTTAATTCGAAAAGACGAAAAACGACCCGGGCTATTAATTAATGTGGGCCGGTTTAATTAGTAAGTGTACACCCATTAATAGCTTGCTAGCTATTATGTAATAACAAAACAAATAAGTAAATAAAGCAATAGTATAAAGTAAAAGTTAAAAAGTAAGTTACTACCTTCTCACCTCCTTTTTCTTCACTCGCGATCTCCCTCCTTCCAAATTGAGCTCTTTCTTCCTTGCCTTTGTAAATGGTGATCCCACCAGAGAGCGCACAGCACCATCTTCATTCCCCTTTCTTGCTCATTCCTCCACCAAATCATACGAAATTTGTACCGTTAAATCCTCTCGGTGAGAGCTTCGGTTTCCACCCAATTAAAATCGATTCCTCCATCTTCATCTCCATTGACGTTGGAGCTTTTGAAGCTTGAAGAGTTGGTTTCAAACCCTTCTTCTTCCCCTTAATGCTTTAGGTAATAATAAGCATAAGTTTAAGCCATTTCAAGCTCATTCTTGCCATTTGTGGGATTTTTCCCTCACGTTGAAAACCCTCCTCATTTCAGTCGATCCGTATGTTTTTGTGGGGGTTTGGAAACTGCTCCAAATGATTGTCAAGCTACTCATTTGGGTTCTCTAAGGTAAAATCTAAACTAAACTTTGTAAACTAGCTCTTTAAATATTAGGTTGTGTGGAGGGAAAGTTGAATTGACTTGGGGTTATATGTGCGATGGAATATGGTTGTAGCTAGCAATCCATATTCCTGGTAGGTGTGGAAAAACAAGAGGAGAAAGAGGGAACAAGAGAACGTGGAAGAAGAGAAGAGAAATCAGAAAAGAAAGAAAAACTAGCAAGGTAATGAACTTACCTTGGGTTATTTTTGTTCTCTGTAAACCGATTTTGAATATAAATAAATAACCATGAACTAGTGTAGTCTGTACTACAATATTGGTTTTTGAATGAGGAAGTTTTAATGCTGTTTGGGATGCAAAACAAACTTAGAAACTGAGCTTGTATTGTGGATAATAGAGGGGAAATTAATGTGTTGCTGTAAGGATGTTTAATGTTGTAATAACAGGGATGGAAAAACTGATTTTGGTGGCTGTTGTAGTGTGGGTAAATGCTAAGAATGTAGTTAATTATGGCAAAATTGTTTAGGAAATAATGTCATTGGAGTGCTTGGAATGGCATCAGTAAGTGAGTTTTGAATGGTTTCAAGAAGAAACCAAAAAATCTGTTGCAAATCTGATAGAAAAACAAGTTGGAAAAAAAAAACTAGTTTGTAAGTGCAAAGAATCTAAGTAAAAATTAACTAGATTGGTGAGTGCACTTGGGTTTGGTTAGGGTGTGGTTTAGGTGGGTATTAGTCACTAAAACATGAAGAATTAGTTGGTGAAGGTTGGTTAATTAATGGGCAAAGAGAGAACCTGTAACAGATGAGAATCGGTAAAATTTGCAAAATCTGTAGCAGGGTCCGGGATTAGGTCCAGGACCAAGTCCCGGACACCCCTATTTTTACCCCCGAGAGTGTTCTGCTTGTTTGGTCCGGGTCTTAACCCCATGCCCAAGTCCCGGACCAATATACATTTTTCAACCCGAGAGTTCCACGCTTGTTTGGTCCGGGACCTAAACTCCATGCCCAAGTCCCGGACCATATACAATTTATTAGCCGAGAGTTTGAACTAAGGTTGGTCCGGGACTTAAGTCCCATGTGAAGTCCCGGACCAGACCAGAAATGTAAAACTAAGAGTTTTAAGTGGGGTTTAAGCTAGGGAATGGATTGGTAATGATGTTATAAGATGTTAAGGCCTTGTTAGTGACTTGTAAAGGCCCTGGGAAGTGTAAGAAAGTGTTAGAATTGAGTGTGAAGTAAGAACTCAAATTAATAAAAGTGAAACCGAGTTAACGAGATAACGGGGTGAGTACGGGGATAACATTTTATTATGTACCGTATGAGTTTAGTATTAACAGTAATGTTTGAAACATTATCAGAGAATCGTGCGTGACCCGAGCATGGTGAGATGACACGGTAAAAGTAAAAACCCCGGTGGAAGGTATGATTTTCTCATGCCCCGTATGCTAACCGAGTTACTCTGATTTGTGTGTTTGTGTGCCGGCTTAATCAAGATTAAAGCATGAAAATAATCCCTTGTGTGATTATGTATGCCTTATTGTATGTTGTATGAACTAACATACTTGTATGCCGGTGTGGTCTAACATAGTGCATAGACCGACTCATAGAGAGTAGTGATTGACTAGGAACCCGTATATCGGGTAGCCTCATGAACAATGGTAATATGCAAACACACACAAGCTATCGATTAAAGTATAACGATAACACAAACATATGAACTCCCTAAAATATGAGGAGATGTACGGGTTGAGTAAATACCCGATAACGGTTAGTAAACCTTATTGAAACAATCCACGAAATAAATATGAGTGGAGAGATAAATGAACCTCCATCGAGAGGATTGAAGTTAGTCCAATAATGTGAACTTATAAGAAAGGTAAAAGAGACCTAAGGGACTATGTAACTCCCTTGAGACACGGTCGACCTCCTATATGAGGATCTTACCGGGTATAAGAAAATATCCGAATGTATAAGTATATGATTGTGAGGGTAACCCTTAAATCTAAGATTACCCGAATTTAAGTAAGTTCCCAAGTCATTAGAAACATTAAGAGTGATGCTTCTAGACTAATATACATTAAATTATTATAACTCCGAGAGAGGAGTGTATGGGAATGTGAGTAGTTCGAGAGTAGTCGGACTTATGTAAAAAGAGATAG
Source organism: Limonium bicolor (assembly GCA_023374045.1). NCBI lineage: Eukaryota > Viridiplantae > Streptophyta > Magnoliopsida > Caryophyllales > Plumbaginaceae > Limonium > Limonium bicolor. The sequence goes on along the minus strand of CM041779.1, from coordinate 148,686,851 downwards.
GAACTAAGAGAGGGTTCCGGGAGCTAGTTGAATCTTCCCACCATGCTAGACCCAGAGTAGGGTCGAAACCGGGGAAGTAAGACTATGCTTGAGAGCCATGAGTTTTGGCCTAAGTATGTATTCAGAGTAACAAGCGTGACGTAGGAGACCTGTAGTGTCTTGAGAATCTACAAGAGCTTGAGTGTGAATAACCTAAGAGTGTGGGTGAGATTATGAGTATAAATAACCCAAGAGTGTGGGTGAGATAATGAGAATAAGTAACCCGAGAGTGTGGGAGAGTATAGTACTAGTGGCCCAAGAGATGGGTGTGTATATGAATAAGTAACCGAGGAGCGGGTGAGGGTGAGGTATTGAATAAGTAAACAAAGCATTGTGAGGTATAACCCTCAAGGCCTAAGAGTAAACAGATACAACTAACAACCTTGTTATGTTAGTTAGGAATTGTGCTCCGTGATTGGATGTAGACTCCTTGTGTAATACACGTATATATTGTATTGTTATGATGCATTTGTTTGATTAAAATGAACTCCATGTATATCCGACCCAAGTAGTCGGCGTACCGCGGTTAGCACGCGGTATATGCGAAATTCATATTCAGCGTAAGCTGACCCCCTAGGGGAACGTTTTAGTGTGCAGGTACTTGAAGCTGACCACCGTTCGAGAGAGTAGGACGGGGACTGCTATGTAGCACGGGTAGTAGTAGTAGATTATAATTACTTATGCATTGAATGAGGTGTAAGTCCGAGTATGTTTCGGCATCCGTATGTTGTAGACTCGGTATAGTAAAGAAATGAATGAGTATTGTATTGTATGAAGTACTCGGTTGTTCCAGTTCATCGGACCGTTACGGTATGTAAGAAAGGCCTGGTTAGCCACATGGGTGGCTAACGGTTGTGTTTCACCCCTCGTTGTGTATAGAGTTCTGCTGCATATGTAAGAGTAATTAGTAACGGACTAAGAGTTAATGACGAGATTAACGGTTGGGGTGTTACAAAAATGGTATCAGAGCGAAGTATCGCTCTGATGACTGGAAATACCGAGCTTAGGAAATACCGAGTTAGGAATTAGTGAATTAGGGCTAAGAGTTGAGTGGTAGCGTGAGAGATGCGTAGATAGGAACTTCCAGTATGATCGGGATACTACAATACCATACCCGCCCTCCACAACCCCGTATTTAAAGCTCGGGAAAGAACGCCAGAGAGACGGGGAAACCCGATCTGGCAGTTATTTAATATTTCAATATGAACCAGAAACCTGTCCGGCGGGAGATCCCGAGACCGGAAAACCCCGGATACGGATCCCGCTAGAACGACAATAACCGCACTTAATGGCGGGAGTTCGGGACATCTAATTCAGGGAGACCAAAATTGTGGCAGCTTGGGGCGACCATGCCTAGCAGTCGCGAGAACCCGCTGCCGAGCAGTAGCAATAAGGGAGCACAAACCGTGCAAGAGGGTGGATTAATGAGAAGCTACAAAAACGAGAACAAGTCTACGGACCGCCATAGTTAATAATACCACCAATGGTATACGTATTGATAAGGATCTAGTCAAAGGTAGATGCACCCCCCCTGCCACACCCAAAGAGGTTGCAATACTTAACTGATATAGCTTAGACAGCTACAAGCATAATTACAGCATATACCGAATAGGACTACACAGTAGTTCCTAAACAACTTAACCCTCGGTAACCACAGTGAAGACGTGGGAACGAGCAACGAGGTAGATCATGGAACTAAACAATTATGGAACTCCGACAGTGGAGAAGCACCTAAATGACTGACAGTCATGTCTAGATGAATGAGAAGCAACTCGAAGGAGTAGTTATCCAATTAAAGGATCAAGGAAGAGCCGACAAGGCTACAAAATACAATGTGAACAATGCCGTGACCGGTATGAGTTAACCTAAAAAACCGCCTGTACCGCGCACTTGCCACGACAAGTGCAGTATTAACGGGACTTTTAAGAAGAGCTTTGACAAGCGACCAGTACTTAGCAAGTACCAAGACGGCAAGAGAAGCCAATATAGCACCACAACCCTAAGAATTCTGAAACGAAAACCTGGAAAGGCTAAAGGCCTGACCACTGTATAAGGAACATACCAGTCTGCAAGAGGTCAGACTTGGTAGAAGCAACGGCATTGAAATGCCGTGAGATTTATTTTCAACTCAAATTTTTCTTTCAAACAGAGAATTTTCCAAAAACTCCTAATTTTTTAAAAAACCAACCAGAGAATCACGATAAGTTATCATAGGACATATAAGAGGAGTTGGCAACAGAATACTTCACTTAGGCGTGACCGACACTACAGTGTACACAACGAGACATGGAAACGACCGCACTCCGAGGAGTTGCGGATCTGACAGACCAATTATGAGTTAGTTAGGTAAGTGGTAACGTATCAATAAGATACTCCATGTATGTATACAAGTGAGTACGGAAAGGGAAGTAGCCCACTCCATACTACGGACGAAAGAGCAATTCAAACCAAGACAGTTGGACACCTCGAATGACCGGAAAACCCAAAGAAGCTTATCAAGCTAAAGGAGTCTAGAAACCAGTAAGACGACGGACCTAAATAGGTAGCGTTAATAAGTGCAAGAAACACAAAATATTAAGTATAGACATTGGATATGTCTCAGAAATCATAACGGTAACTGGATGAATACCAGCGTAAGCAATACGGCGAATGCCTAAAATAACATATCAATGTTCGATAAACGGGATAGAATTCCTATAGTATACTTCACTGAAGAAAATGACGGCCTGATCAAGAAGGTAAATGAAGGTACCAATGATCTACCCAATAACGGGAGACATTACAAACCAAATGGGATAGTTCGAGATATATATAGACGCAAGGCGGAGTAAGGAACTGAACACACCCATGAGTTCAAGCCAGATGTATTGGCACAACTCAGTAACACCCAGGAGCAATTCGTGAAGGGCGCCGGAATCAATAGTAGTTGAACCAGATATCATGTTGAAAACACAAGTGTTCAGGCGAACACTCGGGTAGAACCCGAAGGGATCCCATGTAACACGGGATACCCTAGATTGCCAGAGGGCGTGAATTTGTATCAAAATAATTAAAGGGACTTCCATGTACGGAAGCGTGATGAAACAACCATATCAAGAACCCAGTAATACCTCCAAACCATTAATGGTATTCGGAGAGGAAGAAACTTGTATAAACAGCCGCACAGAGCATGGCTCGAGGCAAGGTGGTTTGTAAGCCGATAAAACTAACTACAAACTGTAGATTTAACATTGCGAACCTATGCATAAAGGCATAAGAAGAAACAGTGGAGAATGAACCACTACTTCAGAGTGGGATACCACTGGTTATTATAGGCCTATGGGCGGCAATTGCGTGAATCCTCCAAGAACGGCTACCACCTAAGTATGTAATGTGAAACAACTAGAGCGGTGTATTGTGTTTGTTATGTAGGAAACTTGAGCATGTGTATATTGCCAAGGAGTATATGAGCCATGTAGAGTGTAAAGAAGAAGGCTGGATAGCAGTAAAAGGAAACCGATAGAGTAATCAGATGAGTAGTGAACACTGTATGTGTACCATATGAACTGCAGAGTAAGCAGTGCCAAGTGCGCAGAGAGATTAAAGAATAGTGTATTTTGTGAGCCATAGTGTGAATGGCAAGAACACTGGGCGGAAGCTAAAGTGAGTAGCGGATGCCATGAAAATGAGAAAGACCAAGGTACGCAGTAAGCAACATTGTAAGAGTATATCAGATAGTAATCAGAAGTTGATGGGGAAATGTGGAAGGGAGACAGATCATTCTACCTCATGAGAGATTTACTGTCAAGGGTGTTACGCTTCTGCACTCTGTATGATGAGTGTGTTGGTATTGCACTGTGCGGTAATGATCGAATGGGAGAGCCAGGAATTGGAAATGTCAACGAAGCCTGTTGAGTGAGAATCTAGAGAAATAACCGTCGGCCCATTGGCCAAAGATGCACA